>QWWL01000001.1:1800000-2090169 GCA_003689335.1 Venturia asperata | reverse complement strand
AGCTTACCTAATTAGGTAATACCCTAGTAAAGTCCTAAAACACTTAGAGAAACTAATATAGCTCTCTTAGTAACTTTAAAGAAATTAGTAATTACCTTATAGGTAAAGCCTACACGGTAGAGGGTAAGGATTTTAAGGCGTTAGTCTCGTATTAGTTCCTAGGTCCGTATAGCTAGCTTTAAAGATAACTTTAAAATAGTCCTTAATACCTTTATAAATAGCTCCTTATATATCCTTATTATAATCCTTATTATAATACCAAAGGCAACGTGGCTGTATTAGATAGATTACCTAAACACTAAGAATACTAGATTACGGCTTGTATACAGCTTCACATGCCTCCGCGGCCTTTCATCGGAGGATCCACCAAATAACGTTCTTTTGGCCGGCTACCACAGTACTCCAAACCGCAGCCTGTCAAGATCACCAAACAACCCGCCTCCTCTCCCTAATTTTCCCACCACCCATGATCTTCTCCCTGACCGCCCATCCCCGCGCCCTCGTCTGAAAACAAACAACGTCGTCCAGAAGCGCGTCAATCCTCTTGCTAAGCACCCTCCGCCACGCCCGTTGCAGCACCGTGGCCGCCTTGACGACGCGCTCCCTGGCACATACGACACGTGCACAGTCATGGGCTAACAATGCCAGCTGCACACGCTTGGTGACGTTCTTGCGAATGCGATATTGACGGAAGACCCGTTGGAGGGTGGTGGCAGCACGAAACATGAGACTCAAAGGTAAAAGACGGGAGCAAAGGTAAGTAAGCGTTGTGAGCGTGAGAGATTGACTCGGGATAGGCGTTCCGGAATTGGGTGTGAAGAGCGTTGTGAAACTTGGACTACACCCTAATGCTCGGAGTTTACCTGGCAGTGTTGTTGCCGTCGCATGCGCCGACCGAGGGAAGTAAGGAAGATAAGCATCGACAATACACTCCATGACCCTTGGATCTGCAAACGAACTTGTGAGGTTGGTAACGTTGAGGCCTTGAAGAGCAGTGATGCTTTGAGCCCATGTAAGCAGTAGCTTTGAGCAGGACTTCATGTTCAGATTTGGCTCGGGAGACATGGGCGTGATGTGTTCCAAGAACCCTGCTGTGATGTCGTTCCCTCTCCTAGCCTTGGTACGGAAGTGCTGAATCTCTCTCTTGAGCTCTTGCCAATTGACTAGACTTGAGAGGCCACAATGTCCGACAATAGCCCACAGCAGACCAAGAGTCTTCTCCCGATGACCATCAACAATGTCGTCGGCGAGGATATCGCACGACGCCTTCGCGGCAGCACCACCGAGCGTCGTAAGGGCCGAGAGAGCGATTTGGACATTGTAGATCTTTTGCGGACGGCCTGCGCAGGGGAATTTGAGATGCTGAGATAAGATCCAGGCTTCGGCTGGATCTTCTGTCCAGGAACTCGTCAGGATCTCGCCTGTAGGCATCGAGATTGTCATGCTTTGATCTGAAGATTCATACGGGCCAGCCGTACCATTGGCTGATTTGTTGAAGAGAATGAGTTCCACAAGCCGGGTGAGCATGACGCCGTCGCGGAGATCGGTGGCGAGGTTCGTGATTTGGTATTGGAACTCCTGAAGTGGATACTGGACGGTCTCGAGCGTGTAGTTGAGATGGCTTAGGGGTCGAGCAATGTCGCCGAGGGAGGTGAGGAGGAGGCTTCCCATGGCAGCCAGGACCGCTGATGACGATTTGTATGGAGAAGCAGATTGAAACAAACAGTCCTTGATGAGGTCTTTACTCTTTGCTTGGTCTAGCAAGGAGATAAGCATGAGACTTCGAAGCACGGTACGACGCCAGGCCCAGCCTTGAGAGCCAAAGTCATCTGCTGCTTGGGTATTCGATCTCGCGATGTTCGCAATCATCCCTTTAGATCTCACAGCATCCTCGTGCTTGACGAGAAAGGTGTCAAGAAAGCGTTCGACAGCACGTCGGGCACTCCTTGTCTTTCTGCCCGATTCATCTGCCGTATTTGAGCCCGTGGACAGTCGATTACCATCGCTCGATGAAGTCGAAGAGCGGTTATTAGCACTTGACGTAGTCATGTTTGCGGATCGGCGAGGCTTCGGCATTGACATTTCTCTTCCAATAATGACCTCCGCCGCAGCTTGAAGAACGTTCAAGTCATAAGTCTCACTGAACAGTGACAAGAACTTCTTCTTAAGGCCAATGTCATCCTTGATCCGGGATGCCTTTGCAAGCATCTCTTTCGGAATCTTCAAGGCTCCGTAAAGAAGCGAGGCTTGCAATCGCTTGTGCAGAAGGGGCACTCGAGGATCATGGTACAGGGCAAGAAGTTGCTTCCGAAGACCAGCTTGATCAGCTTCCTCCTTGAAAGTCCTATGAGGCTCGAAGATACTGTTCACAAGTTGAGATAACGCAATCTCTTGATAGTCTAGCCAATGGTCCTCATAGAGTTCCGGGTGCACCAAGTCCTCACTGAGAACCTGATATTTTGTCGATTGCTGCTGTGCTTTCTGCAGCAGGAAAGGCACCTTTGGTGGAAGAGCCTGCGCAGATCGAGCTTGAGGCACAACTTCAGTAGTCTCGCTCAAAGGAGGCAAAGTGCGGGCTCGTGCAAACAGAGATTCGCCAGCATTTTTGACAATTGCAGACGCGCTCATACTCGCCTTTGACGCGTATTTCGAAGTCCTCGCCCTGGTAGGCTGTGGACTGTATGCAAGTATACTATCCGATCCGGTACGCTTCTTTGGCGATTTAAATTCTTCCAAGCGAACCGGCTTAGGCTGAGAGGGTGCAGTTTTCTTGTCTGGCGTAGCATTTCTCACTCCTGCCATGTTCAACCTGGCCTTGGCCAAGTCTCCTAGAGGACGCTTCGAGATGTTCCGTTGGACGTGCAAGCCATCTGGTGAGAGATTCTCCTTGCCTGTCGGCGCACCTGGTATATCCTCCTCGAAAGAGACGCTCTGTGCTTGTTTTCTGGCTTGTTGCAAAGGAGCTCGTTTAGGGGGCACTGCCAAGGACTTCCTAGAGGACGGCTTCTTTTGATTTCGTGTTGAGGTTGTTTGACGCATAGACGGTCGAAGTGGTGTATGCTCGTCTTCCTCAGATAGTGTAACCAAGTCAAATCCAACATCAGGGGTACGCTCTCTCCGCGTCCGATCTTGTTTCCTGTCTGCCATGCTTGCACCAGGATGTATGGTAAACACAGTGGTGTCCTCCGGAATATATATGGTCCTCCTCCGAGCGTCTTTTTTCAATAAGCCTGGTTTCACCTGTTCATTCTCCGAGCCGGTCTTCGATGTGGTCGCATGTGTCTCGGAAGCTATTGCAAGCTTGTCTGACAAAATTGAGGAAACTCGCCTTCTCCGTGGTTGTACACCCAGCAAGCTCTGTCTCTTGCTACTCGATTGTTGCAAGCTTCGGATAGAGCTTCCTTCAACTGATCCTGCTTTGGAATTGGTCATACTTGTCGCGTCCTCGTGAATGGCTATGGACTGTCTTGCAGAGGGCGCAAGGCTGACTCTTCTTCGCGGCGCAGCTTTCCGAAGTTGTTGTGCTTGTAGTTCTGTTGTGTATTGTATGTCGGCGGTATCTTCATACATAGTGGACAGCGCGTAGGGCTGTGCATAGGGATTTGGGTAGTGTTGTGGATAGGGTTGGCCGAGGAAGGTCGGCGCAAAAGGAGGACATGGTGTTCCAGATGTATAGCGGTCCATCGTGGGTCGCGATTGCTTTGCGCTCAACACACGTCGGATGAATATCCAGGGCGCGTGGAAAACCTTAGGCTGGACTATGAGCGTCCACGAATAAGTCGCGTAGTGAAGCGCAAGATGATGGTGCAACGGATGTAATCCCAATTTAGCGGTGGTTGTGTTTTCTGATATGGAGACAAACATTGAACCTTCGAAAGGGGTAATATGTTGCCCCGGACAACAGACTTCCTGTTTGGGACTGGGCATAAATACACACAACTGTATATACCCAACCCATAGGACAATGAAGACCGTCCTGCACAAACCGATCTCTTTCCTCCCATCCTTCTTCCTCAGGCAATCGCGTCAAGACAGATGGCAACTGGCTCCTCGCGTGTACTGTAGAGCGTGTCCCAATCAATCAGATGCTCAAATCTCAACCTCCTTTCACCCACTCCATGAACAAACATTCTGACAAACTGCATATCATCTATCGTCATGTCAAACTCCTCCCTAGCCAAGACCAACGAAAATTCAGTCTCAATTTCTACAGCTCGGTCGTAATGTTGCGCGACGGTCTGAAACGACACCGCGGTCTTCTCTCCTCCTTTCGCCCTCTGCTTGGAGCTTCGCCTCCTGCCTGGAGCTTCGCCCTCATCTCCTGCGAAGCCCTTACAAGCACTTGCAATACTCAAACCCGGGTGGGGAGGGCCCCAAAGCTTTCTCCCCTCGCACAGAAATCTGCACTCAACAATTCAGGTTCATACTGGAGGCGCTAAAAACGCCCTTCGCCAGACGAAACCCAACCAACTCCTCTGTTGTGCGAGGAGCTCATCTCCATTTGGAGATTTGATATATGAAGGACTTCGTCTATCCCTGTTACAACGCCAAAAGAGGGGATCACTACCCGCAGTCTCGGCATACTGGGTTTATCTACTCCGGCGAAATTGCATCGCTTCACCTCTGGACGAGGAAATGTATGCAATACTCTCTCTATTCTTGCGTGTCTCGCGCTCGCGTTCGGTCGGCAATTCTTCCGATTATATGCTTCACATTGATTGCAGTCGACATAGTGAACACGCCCGGTTTTCAACCACGTGGGACACGGGAAAGGCGTGCTATTCTTATCCATGTATTTTTTTCTTTTTCGGCCATCTCTACATCCTCATGTGCTGGACTACTTGATACTTGTCCATCCTTCGCTCCGGCGTCGATCATATCCCACAGTATAAAATTGCGTTTTCTCTCTAAAGCATATGTAGGAGCCAAGCCTGATCTTTAATTTCTCAATTTTCATTCTGGAAGTCCCTCATTCTTACTATGAAGTCAATTATTTCCATGTTCCTTTCTTCGCTCACTGCGGGCGTGCTGGCCGCGCCCGCGGCTAAGGCCGCCACTCCCAAATTGTTGATCTGCTCGGACAGTACAACAGCGAACTATGCCACATCCAACGCACTTCAAGGCTGGGGTTTCCACATCCCATCATATCTGTCCATCTCAGTTTCGAATTTAGCCGTTGGCGGTCGCTCGACAAGGTCATTTATCAGCGAAGGAAAATGGCAAGCGTTGCTGGACAAGACCGTCGCAGGGGATTTTGTGTTGATCGAGATGGGTCATAATGATGACTCAGATCCAACAAAGGGTAAGATTCCAGTCCATTTCATCTCAACATCTCAAACCTACCTAACACCATCTCCCTAGGAGACAGATACGCCGACCGCGGTACCCTGCCAGGCCTAGGCGAAGAAACAAAAGTCGTCACCAATGCCGCCGGAACAGGAACCTCCACAGTTCACACTTTCGGATGGTACCTACGTACCATGATCGCCGACGTCGAGGAGAAGAACGCCGTCCCAATCATCTCAGGCATGGTCCCCCGCAACAACTGGAAAGGCAACACCCTCCAGTCCACCTACAACTTCACCGAAACTGCTCGTCAAGTCGCCGCCACCGCCAAAGTGCAATTCATCGATCACACCAAATATTCTGTCGCTGCGCTTCGGAAGTTGGGACCGACGGAGGCGAAGAAGTTGTTTCCAAATGATAACACGCATACGAATGATGCTGGGGCTGTGCTCAACGCGGAGACTTTTGTGCAGGCGGCTGTTTGTGCCAAGAGCCCGCTGGCGGATTTGTTGAGTGCAAAGGGTGAGGCCATCAAGGCCGTGTGTTAATTGGTGTTGTGGAGGGCTGGTCAGACACTAGCAGTGGTAGTAAAAGCAGAAAGGAAATCCAGCGAAGCGTTTTGGTCTATGCGTGCGATATATTAAATGATGGCACTTATCATCATCAACGCTCCACCTCGTTCGCCATGCCAATTCCATTTCTACAGAGACAGTGATTAGATTACCAATCTTGGTACTAGCAGCTGTGCATCCTATTCAGGGTAAACTGAGATGCGGCGAAGGTAAGGTACGAATATGAGAGATGACTCAGCAGCCCGTGACTTGTTATCTGTGGAGACTACTCCTAAAGGGAAAACAGGGAAGATATACTCCATTCACGCCCATCCAACCTACAACCCGCACCAACAAAACCAGATTCTCGACAAATTCTGATATCGGCTTTTGTCCTTACTACTCGACAATTCTTCCGCCTCTACGAGTCACATGACTCAGCCTCGTCCAGCCTGCCCAACACAAAAGCAAGCAAGCAAGCAACAGCAGCCACCATCTTCTCGATTCGAATCATCACCTCGAGAGCCCACAATCGGATTCTTCTCTTTCGATCATCAAATCAATGACATGTTCTCGTCTGTCCATATCTAATCTGGGAGGGTGGCGAATTGCGACACTCGAATCCTGCCATCTCCCTCGTTTTCGCGATGATCATGATTGCATCGGAAATGGACTTGGAATTCATTCGTCGGTACTCGGGTTCCGCTTTTGATGACCTTTTCCTGGCTACCATAAAGCATAATAATGACAGTGACTTGCGGCAGAATGACTCCCTGTCCAAGAATTATCAGCCCAACCAAACGATCGGAACAGGCACGGTCACAGACTGTCAAGTCCAGCAGATAGGTTCGCACGTTATGCGCAGAACCCAATCAGATATTTGCAGGCACTATCTCTTGAGTTGAAAGACGTTGTCATTTTGCTCCAGTTCAAGGCCTCCACTTTTCTTTCACACTCCACACCTCCAAGCTCCCCTAGTCGTCAGGATACTCGCCCCGAATGTTGCTAACAAACTTCTTGCTCTCACCGTCCCATCTCCTAAAATACCTCCCTGCGAGCTGCTTCAGCGCTTCAGACGGCTCGTCATCCACAGGCGTGATGTTCTCCTGCGCCACGTATCGAGTGCTTTTCTCATTGGCCCTGTCGTCGCGTCAGCCTCATCTCCAGCATAAACTCATCCTCGCAGTGGAAAAAGCGAGTCCAAAGCAGCAGAAATGGAGAGACTCACAAGACATGATAGAAACTCTGTAACCTTCCCTCACTCAACCGATCAACCCCCATACTTTCAATCCAAGCATCAGACGCACCACACAGTTTATCCCAACCCACAACGACGCCTTCGTAGCCATATCTTCGATGCCTAAATACTTGGCCTACCTTGTACTTGACATTGCCAGCATGCCCGACTTGGCGATCTATCTCTTCGCTTGTCCTCTCCTTGGCCTTCGGTTGATCCAAATCCTTCTCCCTCAACAATTTCAGTATCCGCAATGTTTCGAAACGCTCAGGGTATCGGTTGAACATGGGTGCTATGTGTTTTTCAACTAGATCGGCGTCCCAAGGACAATGTTGCTGTACGTATTCGAGGAGGAAAGGCAAGTAATGTCTCCGCCTGCTCATGCCGCTGGAGTTATGTGTTTGCATCAGCATTGTTGACCACAGTGAGGCATAGAATGCTTTATCGAAATCTGGGTTCTGCCGATACCAAAGAGGAGTGCGCGAATCGGCGGATGTCAGCAGCGGGATGTTGCCATGCATTTGCAAGGTCTGGACGGAATGCATTAGGTTTCTCGATGAGCGGATGATGATTTCCTTGTCTGCTGCTTTGCTTAAGAATACTTCTGGATTCGAGCCAGCACCCATGGAGCGGAGTTGAGCTTCTAGATGTTGTTGTGGTACTGCAATAGGGTCGCGGAAGGCATCGATATACATGTTTTCTGTGTGCTTGGTAGTGGGTCTGCCATCCAGATCTCGGTCTTTTGGCGAGGACACGACGGCATAAACGTGCATTGGGAACGAGCAGGGGTGTGCTGATATACCTACCCGTCTGGCGATGAAGCAGAAGATGGAGACAGCGATCAGAGGAAGAGAATGGTGCTCGGGATCGCGTAGAGCCATGCCGAGAAAGTTGTTGGGTAGATTGTGGTATTCTTCATCGGATGCGCCCCTGTGACCGTGAGCGCGCAAGAACTCCGCAATCGTCATGGCCTTTTCCCGAGTAGTGAGGTTCTGGAGCTCTGGATGCTCGGTTTGCAGGCTGTCGGCAAGATCGTCCAGTATGGAGGAAACAGAATCGATATCATGCTCATCGTCACTAACGAACAAATCAAAGGCTGCGAGATTTCTCTCTAGCTGCTCTGGGCTCGTACCGCCTCTTAACATGCACCTTTTCCACTCCTCAATGGCAAGTCCACGATGCAGTTTCTCAAGCACAGCCTTTGCCCAGTAGCGTCTTGCCAGATGGTCTTCTCTGTCTGGGGGCGCAGCGCAGTGGCGCAACAAAGCCTCCTTGACGTCGTATGTGTATTCGGTGAAGTCCTTCGACATGGCCAGCATACTTTCAATAGTCGCTAGCCTGTCGGTCTGTGTATTGACCAGTGTATCCATGCTCTGATCCACGCGCCGCTCCAGATCCATTCTTTCCCTGAACTTGTCCTTCCAGCTTATATCATTTACTGGAGAATTGAAGTTTGAAGGGAGTCCATGCGAGGGGTCCCAGTAGCGGAACTGCGTTCGACAGTGAGAGCGCCATAGTAGGGGCGTGTTCGCGATTTGGTGGAGTTTCTTCGAGGTCTTGGATATGTCGATGAGTGATTTCGGCGGGAGGTGAGAGAAGATGGCCTCGAGGATCTCAGCGGGGAGCTGTTCGAACAACATATTGACGGTGGCTGGACTGTGTAGAGAGGGATGTGGAAAGGGACAGTGGCAGTGGCAATGGCAATGGGAATGCTGGGGATTGCAACTCTTCCGAAATCGCTTGGCCTAGTTCTATCCGCGATGACGATTTGGATCGCGAGTGTCTGGGGTCACCTGACGAGGAGGAATCTAATCATAAGTAATCATATTTCTCTGAGGAGGTGGAAGTCTTGAAGGATCATAGAACTGAAGGATTCGGCATGGAAAGGCGATAATGAACGGCATATAGATCAGTATCCTGCACTGCAATCGCCTGGACATTTAGACGCTTCATTGCTCGAATCCCTCCGCCGGTATCCGGATGAATTTCTGCGAACCGTCTGACTAAACGACGTAGACACTACATATGCTGATGCTGATTTGTTCGTCCTGCATTCTCTGATCCCACAGACATCACCAACTGACTTTTCGACTCGCTCATCACACCATGGCTGAGCTCACAAAGGTCGACTCGTTTCAATATCCTAGCGGCCATCTTGGTCATCTCTCTGACGACCAGCAAAGCGCCCTCGACGAGTTCAAGGTCGTCAGTGAGAAGGAAGGGTATTACACTAAAAAGGTCGAAGGCGGAAAGCCTGCCAGCCACGATGATGAGACACTGCTGTGAGTTTGTGTTTCTCGTTTGCCACTGCATCCTATCGGGCCTTATCAAGTCTTGCCTTTGGCCATCCTGATACGGGTGGTCATAGCCTCCTGGTGCGTATCTCACTTCTCATCGCTAACATTTGTTCAGGCGCTATCTGCGAGCTCGAAAGTTCGTCCCCAAGGAAGCCTTTACGCAGTTCAAAGCCACTGAGGATTGGCGGAAAGAGAATCACCTCGAAGAACTGTACAATACAATCGACGTCAAAGAATACGACGAGACTCGAAGACTTGTAAAATCCATCATATCTCCACTATGGACCAATCTGACCCTTTTTTATAGTATCCGCAATGGACGGGTCGACGAGACAGACGAGGTATTCCTGTAAGAAAACAACAATCACGGGAATTTCGAATTAGCAGCTCTAATTTGTCACAGGTATACGTCTTTGAGGTTGCTCCTCTCAACTCCAAAGCATTAAACGCATATGAAAAGTCTGTGTCGAAGAAGCCAACAGTGGCTAACAGCGAAATTAAAGTGCCCTCGAAAATGCTGCGACTTTTTGCCCTGTACGAGAATCTCACTCGTTTTGTTTTGCCCTTGTGCACAGCCATCAAGGATCGACCTTACCCGGAGACTCCAATCTCGCAATCGAACAATATCGTGGACATCCATAATGTCGGACTGAAGCAATTCTGGAACTTGAAATCTCATATGCAAGATGCAAGTATGCTAGCCACCGCTTACTACCCCGAGACTCTCGATCGCATTTTCATCATCGGAGCACCCTCTTTCTTCCCAACAGTGTGGAGCTGGATCAAGCGCTGGTTCGATCCAATCACCGTCTCCAAAATATTCATTCTCTCTTCCGCAGACATGAAGTCGACGCTCGAAAAGTACATCGCCATCGAGAACATTCCCAAGAAATACGGCGGCACCCTGGAGTACGAATTTGGTATGCTTCCCATACTGGAGGAAGAAATAGCATCCAGCCTGAAATGGACCGATCCCACGGCCGACATGCAAAGCGGCAACAAGTCCTGTCCAACAGGACCAATTAAGTGGCGTGCAAGCAGTGCCACAACAATGGAAGCAGTCGCAGTCGGGACCGAAAATGGAAAGCCACGGGAAAGAGCGATCGCTACCGTTGAAACATCCTTCGATGACGTACACGGTATCTCTCGTGTCAACACCAAAATCGACTGGAGTCTCGAAAAAGTCAAATCAACCAGCGGTAGAGCAACTCAACCAATTGAAGACGGCGATCCCAACTTCGGCAGCGAGCTGAGGGATCCAAGTATCGATGAGCCCGATACCGTCTCCGGCGCGGTTCAGGCGAACAACACGACGACTCTGCCTGCGAGACCGCTCGATCCTGGGAACAACGATCTGCCACCTTCCAATACGCAACCAAGGACTGGTACTTCGGACACACGTCTTGAGCAGCAGGATGTAGGTCTGCCTTCGCAGTAATGTTTCAATTTCACCTTGCCCCGGGCTGACATGGCGTCAAAGGCCACACATGCTTCGGGAACCCTCGCCGCTGGAACGCCTCACACAATTAACTACGGCCAACACGACAAAGCGTCTACCATCGAGCCCACGACGGTCGGACAGGCACCAAAGGATGTCTCTGCCAACATCACCAGTTCGGCAACCCCAGCAGCACCCGGCTATCTTGCCCAGGCCCAGAGTATCGCATCACAGGTGGTGACGAGTGCTGCGGAAGTGGTGGGGCTCGGATCGACTTCAGGAGACAAGGAGGAGATGAACAAGGTAAAGCAAGATGTCAAGCAAGATGAGCGAGTTGATGGCATCAAGGACGAGATTGTCGAGGAGTATTTGAGGGCGAAGGTGCCTAGTCAATGAATCGTCCAGGTGTCTTGCCATAACTTCTTGTATATGGGTTTTGGCAGGTGCGGATTTTGGACGGTCTATCTCCCAGCCCCCTCGTATCTCTGAATATCCGCCTCCCGCATTCTCATCCTTCTCATCTTAATCTAATGACATTTTCCTTCATCCGCTATAGGCGACAACCTTACAGACGAGTTTCCTCCTAGTGCTGGCTTCCGGCGTATACCGCCTTTGGCGAGCTTGCTAGAGGTCATGTAATTCGTGTGGCTCACGGATCCGGAAGCCGAACAAGAAGATTAGTGAAAACAGTGTCGAGTGTGGCTCTGATACAAATCCTCCTAGGCTCCACCCACGGCACCAGGCGGGCTACCAGACTCGAAGCCCCTGCCAAGTGAAGACTCGATTGGAAGAGCACAATATTTCCAGGCTTTCTTTAGCAAAAAAAAGTTTCACAAATCATTCCAATCTCCCGAACAATTAGTAAAGCCGGCAAGACATCTCAGCGGAGCAATCCCTCAACCATTTCTCGCCACGACGTAAAATCACTTCCAGAGAAAATCAAATTCTATTCTCCCGTTTCCTTGCATACTCTGAATAGCATCGTATATACAAGGCTTACTATACATACATTATCGTCTCTTCCCAAATCACGAGTCCCAACGCTCCCTCGCCACACCGTAATTACGGGCACGCGCCAGATCAGACGGGAATCGGACCCGGGCATCACTGGGCGCGAGCGGACATTGAGACTGGGCCGCGGCGATGAACTCGGCTTCTTCACGATACTCTTCCCGCATGAAGGCGCGGACTTTCTCGTCGGTTTCTCCTGGGTTTTCTTGGATCGTGTCAGAAGGCCACTCCATTCCTTGTTCCGTGTGATCATCAGCATCGGCCCAGTGGTGGCGATATGTCTCTGAGGATGTGTGAGATTCCGGCTTTCCGGTGCGGGAGCGGATGGACTGTTCGTTTGAGGTAGGACATCCTGGATCGAGACAGAGGGCGCATGGATCCGGCGATTGGCGAGATTCTGGCTGTGCGGTGTGGAAGCGGACGGGTCGCTCGTTTTTGGTGGGATATTTTAGATGCTGGCAGAAGGCGCATAGTTCTGTGGCCTTGCACACGTGTGGTCGACTTGTGGTGCGGGTGTACATGGTCGTGTCAGTCTCCATGGACGAAGTAACGACCTGGTTTTTGTTTGGGGTGTTGACCGCGTCGCGACCGTTGTTGTTCAGATCGGTGGGAATGCTGCCGTTGGTGTTGTTGGAGTTGAAATTCATTTTGCTGTATGGTATTTTCAGTTTCTATACACTGGATCAGAAGGATTTTTTGGAGGGTGGGGTCTAGACATGTCTTACCTGATTTTGGGTATTTACAGAAAAAAAGTGTAGTGTACGTTAGAGTCTGATTTGCTTGTCCGTCAAGATTCTTGGTGCGTAAGGTTTGAAAAATTTCGATATGTATTTGTGAGAGAAATTTTTTATTTGCCGCTGCTTTCGGAGTCTCGAAGTTTAGATTCTGAGAACTGTAGTAGTAGCAGTAGTGGGATTCCGCAAAATAAGGTTTTTGCGAGGGAGTCTTAAGAGGAGGACCGAGATTCGCTTTGATATTTCCTCGCTTTGATAGACTTACTTTCCCAAACGGTCCATGGTACCATGGTACAAGAATGTATTTTTGAGACCTTGATTGAGACGAAGTAGCCTTTGGGAGACCCTCCTGGCAACCGTGGATACAAGAGGAGTACGCTGCTGCGGTCATATCCTACCTTGCTTCCGTCGTGCCCAACTTGAGAATTGCAGGTGAAGTGGAACATCGAACTGATGATCGTCTGCTCGAACGTAAAGGCACCGCGCTCAGAATTTAGCAACTCAACCCGTAGCGTCCTAAGATATTCCTTTAAATTCAATAAAGCGCCAACCCGAAGCTCTTCACAGTTTCCAAATTTGAGCTTTACTGCGGTAGATGTAGCCACATCAGACCGTAGCCAGTCCCAGTGGCGAACCTCACGTAAGCCCTCAGATGGTCAAGTCCAGATGCGACAGGACGGCATCAAAGCAAATACGAGCTCAACGTTGAAACTTAAGTTTTGGCAAACCTGACGCTAAAGGAGCATTATAATAACGCAGATAAATGACTCATTGGCGAAATCGAGGTTTTGCAAACCTTATTATCCAGTGCTCAACCAAGGATTGAACAACCATAATCGGAGACATCATTACTCTCCGCGGACATACCGGACTGCGTGCGGGACATAAGCATCTTCTCCATTGGAATCAGTCGGTGCTTGTCAACCACTCGAATGAATGTAAAATAGCAGCTTGACGTGCCGTTTTTGCATCTTACATGTCAAGCTTTTGACCAAGCCCGACTTAGTTGTACACTGAGTCGCAAAGGCCCACTTGCCTGTGAACACCAACCATCGCTAGTAAGATCTGGCCAGAAATGAGACGTGTAGCGTCCTAAGCAATCAAAGGCAAACTGTAGTCCCAGTAGCGCAGGGAGACCGTGCAGAGAGCGGCTTGATGAGAAGCAGCATGTCGTACAAGATGGCAGAGAGGGTTTGAAGACACAGCTGTACAAAAACCTTCAGCAGTTGGGGACGACATGTAAATCATGATATATGTCGCATTTCTGCTCTCTGGCTACCTCAATGAGAGCCATACGCAGAAGATATGCTACCTACTCAAGATCACAATAGGTATCAGGTTTGACAACTCACATCGACAAAATCCTACAAATCTTGACCACGAAGTCCCGCGAGCGATATATTTTAATCAACTTTATCCGGCTTCTTTGGCCTGCCTCGTCCTCGCTTCGCAGCACTGTTGGTGCCAGCTAGATTCTCACTAACGGGATCAGTCACAGCCTTCTTCGAGTTCTCCTTGAATTTCACAGGCGTCATATTATGACCCACACTCGGTGCCTCAGAGATTGCACTCACACCTCTCTTGCTCCTCACGGCTCTAGCTTCCGAAGACGGGGTCACATTCTCAGACTCAGCAGCCATCTCAGCCGCTTGTCTCTTTCGCGGTCGTCCAGGTCGCTTTGGGGGAGGATTCATTCCTGAAAGAGCATCTGTAAATTGCACGATGTCTCTAGCCGCTTGGACAGCCTCAGCCTGCAATTGTGCGGCTGCTTGACTGTCAAGGAACAATCGTGCTTCATCCAATATATCCAGGCCTTCCATGAGAGCAGGATCCACGGGGATGTTTTCGCCATCAAAAGCACCATTGGCAATCTCGATCTCTCGCAAAGCATAGTTCTCGGATTCAGCGTCGCCGTCCGCATCGGCGTCGGCGTCAGCGTCAAGCTCCATGGGTTGGAGGTCTGTGATATCTGGGGGAGGAGCTGCTGGTGTTTGGGGACCTTGGTCTCTGAGTTGACCATAGCTCCTCAACCAAGGCTCTCCAGGTGGGACGCTGTACTCCCGATCTCGATCGAATGGGTAGAAGTGGCCTAGTGTCCACGTCCCTCCTGGTCCCCTCCTTTCTGGCAAAGGAGCAGGAACGTTCCTAGCCGAGGGAGTCGAAGCTGCTAAGCACAACGGACAATTTTTGATGACTTGGCTGGCGGTTTCTTTGATGCGAATCCAGTGATACTTTTCTGCAACAGCTGCTGTGGTCTTATTAATGCCGCCATGAGTTTCGACATGGATTTTGCGAGTTGTTTCATATTGTAGTTGAGGATCTGAGATGACCTCCTTTCCCTTGAGCATGAGCTTCTCTGGCTCAGTCTCTGTCGCTGGAAGCAGTCTGTAATGTGACGCAGCACTCCGAAGTCTGCTCTTTTCTGAACGATCTGCTCCATCAGGATACCGACCATTTTTGAGGTAGAATTTTATTCGCTGGAATCGTTCTTCGGTGATGAAGTCTTCGCTATCAGCACCTAGATCTCTTCCATATATAATCGCGTCGATGAGTTGATCGGGGTGTGATTTGAGGTTGCCACAACCCTTGACGCGGCCGATTCGCTTGAAACCAAGGGCGTCCCAGATTCTGCATGATGCAACATTGGTCTCATACACGAGGTTGAATACGGAGTAAGTGTAGCCCTATGTTAAATTCAGTACGAAGAGTTGGGGTTGATCGGAAGACTAACCAGCCTTGGTGCCCATTGGAGGTAGTTCTCTCCCATCAGTCTTCCTACTCCTCGATTCCGTGCTCCATCAGTGACGAGAAAGCCTCCATTACAGACATGGCTTGATCGACCAGGGTAGTTTGGTTTGACATAGAAACTGCCTAAACACTCCTTCTCCCAGTCTTTCCCATCCATAGCTGCTCTTTTGACCGCTTGTACATTATCGTAGCTACCCAGCAGCATCACTGCCGCAAAGTTTGCAAACCAGTATGGGCCAAAGAATGCCAAAGGCATGGCATCCATCATGGGATATGTGTCCCCTTTCTCGATCTCCTTGTTCAATTGGCTGCATAGGTAGTCCAGTAGGGAGAGAGGGACATCTTCGACCGACGAGAAGGGCATTAAGGTGGCTTTCGTGACGCGATCGCGTAGGGTGACTTGACGTGGAGTTACATCTTCAGGGAGAGCAGATCTGGGGGCAGGCAGTGGAGCAGCACCTGACCGTCTGAATATGGCAGGGGAGGAGGGGTCATCTAGCATTGCCTGGGAAAGCGATTAGTTGAAGTGCGCTGTAGAGTGGTGAAGGAATAATATCTACCGGCATGACGAGCGCTCTGGTCGATACCGATGGACCTGCTTATTCGATCTTCTGCAGAGTCAGTCTTCAATGTAAAGGCATCCTCTTCATAGCTGCCAGTCACGTCAAACTCACAGATCCACGCCCAAGCGACGCGGACAGAGATTTCGCAATCGACATCTGCGGATTCTGTTCGGACTTGAGAAGGCCGTATGTGGAGACCTCAAAGGTCCCATAGACATGGCAGCGCTCTCTTCGAATCTACAAACGTCGCTGAGCTCGACTGCAGGTATCTCCTGCTGTCGCAACATTCTTACAATTGAAGATGGGGGTGGGGTAGACCGCTCGTCGCCGGCCGTCTTAGCATCGTACCACAGATGCTAGAAAGCTTGGGACACTGGCGGTGAGGATGGTATGAGGCTGGGGTGGTGAGTAGAGAGCAGGGGCTTACCTATTGGCTTTCAAGGTCCAAGTCGCGAAACGCATTCCAGGTTGTACGGTGGTGGTGGATGTTCTATCACAGTTTGGCAGATGTCCCGTCCGAGCTAGACCAAATGTGGGCACGTGATTTTTACCTTCGCGAGACCATCGACATCAAGGTCAGTCAAATCCATCATCAGATCTGATTTGACACGATGAATGTCAAGATAAAAGTCTCCATGCAGGGAAATTGGTGTGCTAACAGCAAAAGCACACTCCATTATCATTGTTCCCCGCTTCGCCCAGTACTATTTTTACAGTCCTTCATGCTACAACATCTGGGATATAATATGCATACTCTCGATGAATCCAATAGTCGTCCTTTTTTCCCAGCAAGAACAACGCCCAAGAGTGTAGTAACTCATCTCACAGATCGACGATCATATTCTCGATACCGCTGTGTTTCGGGCCTAGCGCTTCTCCAGTCTCCACGCGCCCTGTCTATCTCGTCTCTAAATCGATCCCGCACTGCCAACAACCTCATACGATCGTTAATATCCACGGATCCTGATCGCACGGTATTCCTCCTCGAGACCACTGCCGGCTGTTGTGGTAAATATACAGATTTCGGTCTCGAATTGTAGTGGATATCTTGGGATTCCGAATCGCGTGGTGTACGATTTCGCAGAGAGACATCTATGGGTCGTGGTCTTTCGTAGGCAATTCTTTCGTGACTTAGTGGCTTTTCGTAGGTACCCGCTCGGCTTCGGCTGGTTCGAGTTGTTGATGGCAAGAAGGCGTTCAGAAAAGAAGATGGGGGAGGTCTTGCGGGCGCTCGACTCGATCGTCTATATGTGGATGGCTCTTCTCTGACTACGTCGACTCTGTGGTGATGTGATGCCGATCTCCGCCTGGGAGGTGCTCTTTCGGCCATGCTGCGTGATGGTGATCTTGCTTCTGATCTTCGAGCGCGAGAATATCCGCCATGATCTGAAGATGGTCTGCGAACGAGCGTTCTCCGTGGCGCAATACGGGGCTCCTCTCGCCTACGGGATTCCCTCACGCTGACGGATCGGGCACCGCTTGTGAATGACAATCCATCGTCGACAGAAACTTCGACCGGTGCTGGCACCCCTTTTCGGAAGGATGCGTTTCGCGTCGGTAGCACTATGGGCTGTGATGAATAGGCAACATCATTTCTCCAGTTGTCAATGGATTGCTTCCGTTTGGCCCAGGCTTCTGCTTCCTCCCAGGTGTAGGACATCGAGGTGGATTATGAACTGCTGTAAATTAAGATGGGGAATTAATCTGCTGAGTGGCGTCAGAGGATGTTTATGGAAGTGAAGTGCCAGTCATCTGGGCTGCTGTCATGAATAGCGACGGTCCGGGCCTCGGGCTCTGGCGCTGTTGTCGTGGCAGTCAAACAGTGGGTAGTGCCGCCGAGTGTGGGGTGATGAATGGGGGACCTGGGAAAAAATACTGTGTAAGGAATGTGATAGGTTTGTGATGGCAGACTCTATAATTTGCTGGTCAATCAGCAGACTCTCCATTTATACCAATGCAGATGGACGGATGCTGGGCCGATTAGAAACGCACCTAAATGGTCTGGTATATGCGCAAGCGATAGTTGAAAGTTCAGATCGATCGCGGAAGGGGAGAGAATTCAAATCCAAATCTGCGCCCAATGAGGCTGTGTCCTGAAGAGAAACTGCCGATGACGTCAAAACAAATAAAGCAAATGCGCGAGTTACGTGCAATGTTTGACCGCCAGTATGCGGCCAGCGTGGGTTTGCGGGATGAAGCTTGGGTATATGTGGGTACCTACAGAGTGACCCGTGACCTACCTGCTAGTACTCCTCCTGTTCGTGCTGAAGGGTAGGCAGTCGATATTTGTAGTACTGACCAGGAATGTGAGACCACTTTGTGACTACTGTGTACATACCCATCAGGGATGCATCTCGTGACGCCTGCGTTTTGTAACGTGAGGCCCACAGCACCGGTACCTAACTTCATCAATTCAGTGTCACTCAACAGATCTAAATGAATCATCATCCGAAGCTTGCGAGAGAAATCATCTTGCCAGAAGTTTATCAGTATCGATCCTGGAACGGTAAAGTCTAGATTCAGAGGGAACGTCGTAACATCCAGAGAGGCTAGCCGCTGTGGACTTAAAGGGGACGAAGTTTCGTGCGTAGAGACACTGAAGATTCCGGTGCAATTGTCTTTGCTCTTGTGATGGCAAGTAGATACAGTAGCAGGGCAATTGCTGTTATCATCGTGGAGCTAGGGGACAACCTTAAGAGAATCCTGGGGATTTTGGACCAGGTAGAGCTCATGGATTTCAGCTCCGAGGAGGGGAGTTTGCTCGAGGGGAAAACACAACCGAGTCCCCGCCAGTCAACGACGGGGTCAGATATTGCACGAGTCGATACATACTCGACGTGCAGTGTACGGAAACACAAACTGAGGCCTGGTGTGACCGAAATCGTTTCTTTTGTGTAATCAAGCTTCGCTTGTGTATCCCTTCGATCTGGGAGATCTGGCGCCGCAACAGCCCCACTGACAGGCAACAAGGTCCAACAGCTTATGATTGCCATGCAACAGGTCAGCGACCGTTGTTCGGTTGGTTACCCGACAGTTTTTGCATTTGCAGGTCGCGTTGATCAACGAAGTTTCGGATCCCCGTTTGCCAGGAAGACGGTGCTGGAATCGTCAACGAATAGCGGACAACGTTACTTGCCTAGCCCTAACAGTGGCTGATGCGATTCAAGGGTGTTACAGCACAGCGCTTCTTCCGCGGGCCGCAGCTGTAAGAAAGCTGTCTGATGCACGCAGTGGTGCTACAGCATACATACAGCAGACGGTTATACGGAGAGCCGCAGCCTGCCGTTAGATGGCCTGGAGTCAAGTCGGCGAGGATGATGCTGGAGGAATGATGCGGGCGAGAAAAATGAGAATGAGAGTGGACATGAACACATGGATCAGCAACGGGTTTGGATTGGCAACGGAGAAGCTCAACGCCACAGCGGGAACCGTGCTGCCACCGTCAAGCATCTTAATCGCAAGCTTGCGTCATTCGAGACAGACGGAAGATAAGCTAAATGGAGTTCACGGCGGTTGCAGTGAATGTGAAGCTCCTGCTGAGGCATTGAAACCGTTTCGCAGGCAGGAATGGGAGCGGGCGGACGCGTGAAGGCAGCATGGCAGCATGGCAGCATGGCAGCATGGCAATGGGACTCTGTTTGTGCCGGCGACGATGAGGACATGTTGTTCTTGTTCTTGTTCTTGTCCTTGTTCTTGTCCGTGTCCGTGTTCTATCCACTCTTGATTTTACTCCTTATGATAGTGGAGAGTCCTAGCCGCTTTCAACATAGCTGCCCTTCAACACCACCAGCCTTGCTCCTGCCTCAATCTTCGCTCGCAGCTAGCTGCGTGCCCGGCCATCTCGCCTGAATTGCTCTCTTCGTTTCAGCTCAATTCTCCCGCGTGCTGATATCCCATTGAGAGTAGATATAGGGCGAACGGACCTCACCAACCCCCACCGAGAGAGAGACATCATCACTCCCCGGCTTCAGCATAAGCAGCTCGGCAATCGCGTCGGAACATTAGCTGGATCTTCAGTCTGACCGGACTTCGTTCGTTGAGCTGAGGCAGACTCGCTCCCCGTCCATGTCGCATCCCACAGCATCTTTGGCCGCCTAAGTTCCAATAATCACCACATGTCCTCCATGCAGACAGACCAGCGCCCATCTTTTACCAGAATGCCGTCAATCATGAAGGCCTTTCGAAAGGTCTCCAATGCCACGAGCATCAAATCACGACACAGCTCCCCTGGAACCACGAAGAACGGTGACATACGCAAGGACAACCGCTCCTCAACAACCCTAGACACCTCGTCCGAGAGCACCTCTCCTCCGAACTCTCATGCTGACGCCGACTCCATGTCGGCGACAATCGCTGGCTCCGATGCCACTGCTACTCCTCGTCGACCCATGAACACAAACAGATACAGCGTAATGTCCCAAGTACGCCCCCAAGAAGAGTTTCGAAATAGTCAAAGGCTGACCTACCAGCAGAGTGCGCTATCCGTTGTCAATGGCCGACTACCCTCCGGGTCCCCTCAATTACTCTCTCCGCTTGCTCCTCACATTACCTCCATCTCTGACGGTTCTTCGGTGGGTATACAAAGGATATCTGTTGAGCTGGACTGACAAGAAGTTTAGACGCATCAAAAAGTTCTTCTCATTCGTGGTCAAATAGGTGACTATGAATCCGTGGGTGACCTTCATTTGAGTGGAACGCCTGTCCAGAAATCCTACGATGGCACTCTCTTCATCTTTTCACATCAGGATAGCTTCCCAGTTTTCAGCGTCCCTGTGATCGGCTCTCGTTTCAAAGCCCTGATCCATCTACAAGCCGGGAAAAACATCCTCAAATTTGAATTCGTGAAAGCAAGAGCTTCCCACAGTAACGGCTTGACTGACGGCCACATCAATTGGCTCACTCTCAACTACATGCCCCTCAATGCATCACCGCCCCTCCACCTCGCCATTCTCGTTGCCAAAGACTCTCCCGAAGTTTTCGACGTACCGCCTCGTCGCATGAGTGCTGAAGGAAATGACATTGACATGGCCAAGCGGAAGTATAGGATGGCAGCATATCTGTGGCAAGCATACACAGCCGATCAGATGCAGCGCAATGGCTTTTTCAGCCGCGTCTTTCGTTTAGAGGAGGAGTGGCAACCATCGACCCTTGGTGGCGAAGCTCTCCAGCCATGGCGAAGCGAAGCGAGAATACATGTCATTCGGCTGGATAAGACTGTCGCAGAACTGCGAAGTCCTGATTATGCGCAGCAGAATCCAAATGGCAAAGAAACAGGTGTGTGTCTACCCACTCCTATTGGGCGCTATGCTGACCCTATAGGTGCATTATTCGATATTGCCATGGGCGCGTGTAAATCATACTTTCGAACCGCTCCCGGTCAGAAGCAATATGTGTCGGCCATGTTCCTAGACACGCATTGGGACCCCAAACTTAAGCTTATTACTGCTCACGCTGCTCTTGGTGGTGGAGATGACCAACTTGGACTGGCAATCTTTGGTTCCCAAGCGCTACACAGCTATCCGTCTTGCATTCAGGACGTGATTCCTGCGTTCACTGACTGCACTCCAACAGATACCAAATGTGTAGCGAATGATTGCGGCGAATCTGGAAGCTCCTGGGAAGCTGCAAATATCGGCATTGGAGCACATCTTCATGAAGTGGGCCACCTGTTTGGATTGCCGCATCGACCTTCTGGAGTCATGTTGCGTGATTACGTCCGACTCAATCGAACTTTCACGGTCGGAGAGCCCTTCTCAACGCGCACTAAGTCGCAAGGAAAACAGTTTTGTCCACGCGAAGAGGAATGCGCGTGGAGTCGCCTAGACTGTCTCCGTTTCAGATACCATCCATGCTTTCGGCATAATATGGATCGATACATTCCTACCGACGGCGGCATTCAGGTCTGGGGCCTCGAAAATGAAGTCACAGTGACAGCTGATGCTGGCATTGCCTGGATCGAAATCTACGCCGATGACGACGAAATGTGCTATGCTTGGAAAGAGTTTCTACCACGTCGCGCTACTCCCGGCCACGAGTCACCGCGATCCGATGCATGCCCAAGGGCTGTACGACTGATTGAGTCCGAGTTTAGAGAACAGCTCAAAGCCAAACTTCCCTCCGATTCTAAGCGCGACATCAAGAAATTGAGGTTGCAGATCTGCTCCGCTGCCAATGTGCAGTATACGATCGAAGACTTCGGCAAACTAACTGGCAAGTCGGCTCGCTCCAAGCTACCCAACGGACAAGTTGCCTATCGAAGTGGAGCGCTTGGTTTTGGCTCAGTCGATGGTCCTGAGGTTCAGACGATGTTTCTGGAGTCCAGCTATCTGAAGATCAAAGAGAAAGATATCTTGGGCAATATCAATTTGAAGAACAAGGTTCTTCGCTCAATCCGAGTCTATCACGGAGATGCCCTCGATGGACTAGAGTTTTGTTACGAGGACGCGACGAGTCAGATGTTTGGAAAGCGGGGTGGAAAAGAGGGTGGCGACGAGTTCACTTTCGACACACGGCGCGGCGAGACATTGGCAGGGGTTTACGTGCGAGCAGGACAGTGGATTGATGGCATCCAATTCATTACAACGATGACTGGCAGAAAGAGCCCGCTTTATGGCAACATAAATGGCGGTTCGGGGTAAGCTCTGAAATCGAGTGTGCTGAAACGTCGATGCTAATCGTGAATACAGGCACACTCTCATCCCACCAAATGGTTACCGGATTGCCGGAGTTGTTGGATCCTGCAGCAGCTGGCTCACTAGTCTGCAACTGCTGGTGACACGCTGAACCTGGGTAGCTCACCTTCTCAGCTCCGATCACTCGTATTACATCCACCTGGACCAAAGTCGGCATGAATTGATCCGACCACAACCTCGCAATTTTGCTTTCGATCAGCACAAATTCATACCCGTCATAGACCTCAAGTTTCCAGCGTTTTCTTCATTTTTGTGGCCGGGTTTCTATCAAGGCATGCGAGGGCATTATATACCACCTTCTCTTGACATACACAAGGGTCACACTAAGGGATGGGTGCGGTGTCTTGTTTTTCCTTCTATTTGTGGGTGCGCAGTGAGCACGATGGGATAGACTGAAGGAAGGAGCTTGGTCTTCTCATTGACTAGGAATACAGTGAAACTGGATACGGTTTCTGGAGATGCTGGAGCTACAGTCGAAAGCCTGTCGTGCAGACAAAGACGGGAAGAAAGATATTGAACATAGGGACCTGTTTGCACCTTGGGGAATCCCGTTGTGACATTGAGAGATAGGTGTGGGCACAATGGACGGGGAATAATGGGAATATCCATTGAAGGAGCCATGTTCAGGCGCCTTACTCTAATAGTAATATCATTGTATAGATTTTGTGTCGTGTGGAGATTCTGGTTCCAGGACGGTCCTTTGCTCTTTGTATCGTCTTTGGACGTGCACGCAGGGCGGTTTTTCCCTGCCTCCCTGATCTTATGCACAAGAATCTTGGTCTCTAGGTCGAACTTCTCCCTTGCTCTTGTCTCCTTGTCGCGTAGGTGATGTTTAGAGTATCACTCTGAGCTTCATTCCGATACTGATTCCTTGACCTCCAGAAAGGAGCTACTCCTCCTGCACGAGGCTTTTTAAGCTTTATACCTCTGCTGCATGGCTCCACTCCCGTTCAGATTCGTTTTCCCAATCAGGCCTTCACGTCCTTCCCACCAGCACTCGACTGCGGTTGCTCCATCCTCGACTGCAACCCGATGATCTCCACCCTCGTCCTCTCCATCTTCTCCTGCGTCTCCGCGATCTGTCCCTCCACCTCCGTGATGCGGCCCTCTATGAATTTCACGCGTGCCTCGACGCTCATGGTCGCGTCTTGTTTTTCCTGTTTCAGCAGGACCGGGCCGACGAGTTTGTAGATCTGATTCGAGGGTTGGAGGGGTTGGATCGTGGAGAGGACGGAGGTGGATTCGGTGAGTTGGGAGGAGAGGGTTCGGCGTTGGGTTATTTGGGTTGTTAGGTCTGAGGGGGATTGATTAGTTAGTGAGGGCGGTGGATTGGGAGGGTGGGGTGGAGGATATACCGTTTTGGAGTTGTGTGTAGGTGTCCGAGAGGGTTTGGAGTTGTTTTTGGGGGTCTGCCATTTTGCTGGTGGGGACTGGGAATGTGTATGTACGACTGTTTGGTGTTGTGTTTTGGAGGGGCTTTCTCTTGCTGGGATGACGATGCCAGCCAGCGGGGCCCTTCAATTTCTAATAGCAGTCTCTCGATTCGAGTCTACTCTTGGTAAATTTCTGGCGATCAATCACGGCCAGAATGCCAGCAATAGATCGCTATCGATCTTGGTTTAGGCTTTATAAGTTGTTTGGGATGTGTTTATAGTTGGGCCTTGGAATGCTGCCCCCCCCCGCTGAGATTCCGTTGCCCAGTGCTCTAGACTGGCGGCTTCTAGGCCTGGAATCTACAACAACAGCGACTTCAACAGCATCTCTTCCAAATCCTCCATTCGGATTGTCGGACCAATACATCTAGCAGCAGCCGAACAAGCACTCGATTCGCTTTACCCACCTTCAAGCAACCTCTACCTCCACCTGCCATAGCCAGAAGACGACACCAGGCGACACTGAACCTCGAACACACACAATCCCTCACAATGAGCGGCCAGATAGACTGGGTTGGCCGGGCGATAGGGGTCGTCAAACAGGCCATCGAGTACGACACGGCAGGCAATTATGACGAAGCCTACAAGCAATACATGGCCGCCCTCGACCTCTTCATGCTCGCCATAAAATGGGAGAAATCGGAACCAAACAAGGCGATCCTCAAGAAGAAAGTGGCAGAATACATCGAGCGAGCTGAGAAGCTGAAAGAGCACCTGAAGGCGGCAGAGGACAAGAAGAAACCAGCTGTTATCGGTAGTAACGGCAAGGTTTCTGGCGGTGGGGGCAAGCAACCTGGAGATGGACCGGAGGGCGAGGATGCGGATAGTAAGAAGTTGAGGGGGGCGCTTCAGGGGGCGATCTTGAGTGATAAGCCTAATATCAAGTGGGAGGATGTGGCTGGCTTGGAGCAAGCAAAAGAGGCATTGAAGGAGGCTGTTATTCTGCCGATTAAGTTTCCGCATCTGTTCCAGGGGAAGAGACAGCCTTGGAAGGGTATTCTGCTGTATGGACCACCGGGAACGGGAAAGAGTTATCTGGCAAAGGCTGTGGCCACGGAGGCGAACAGCACGTTTTTCAGTGTCAGTTCGTCAGATCTGGTTAGTAAGTGGATGGGAGAGAGTGAGAGGTACGTTTATTCGTGAGAGTGTGAGATTGAGGTTGGATGTTAACGAAGGCTAGATTGGTGAAGCAACTCTTCAACATGGCACGCGAAAATAAGCCTTCGATCATCTTCATCGACGAAATCGACGCCCTGTGCGGCCCTCGAGGCGAAGGCGAATCCGAAGCTTCACGACGTATCAAGACCGAGTTACTCGTACAAATGGACGGTGTGGGTAAGGACTCGAAAGGTGTTCTCATCCTAGGTGCAACGAATATTCCATGGCAACTCGATGGAGCTATCCGAAGACGATTCCAGCGACGAGTGCATATCAGTCTACCAGACACGGCAGCACGGATGCGGATGTTTGAGCTCGCAATCGGCAGCACGCCTTGCGAGTTGAAGCCAGGCGACTTGAAGAAACTGGCTACGGCGAGCGAAGGATATTCGGGCAGTGATATCAGCATTGCGGTCCAGGATGCGCTGATGCAACCTGTGAGGAAGATCCAGACGGCGACGCATTACAAGAAGGTATGTTTGCATTCTCGAGACCAGAGGTATGGATGAAAGCTAATCGGTGTGATAGGTCACGTCCGAGGGCAAGTCTATGCTGACGCCTTGCTCGCCTGGAGATGCTGGAGCTATGGAGATGGATTGGACGCAAGTCGAGTCCGATGAACTTCTGGAACCACCTTTACTTCTGAAAGATTTCGAAAAGGCCATCAAGGGTGCGAGGCCGACCGTCAGCAAAGAAGATCTGGATCGCAACTCGGAATGGACGAAGGAATTCGGTTCAGAGGGGTCGTAGTGATGAGCGGTGTATGATCTAGGCTATTTGTTTCGAGGGAGGTATTAGATGATGTCGAGTGGCTCTGGAGTTTCTAGCTGCTGATACCTTAGCACGGCGTTTATTGTCTTCGTCGACGGAGGAGAGCCAGGGGCCAGCGGGTCGATGATATGTCTTCCATCCCTCCAAGTTCCTGGACTTTGAGGTGGACATGGAGCTCGAATCGGAATTGTTGAATCGAGATAAGGTTCCATGTACTTGATCGATCTGGATATGGTAAAATTCGCGTTCCTACGCCCCGTCTTCCCATTCTCATCATGCTGCAAATCTGCAATAGCATAAAGGCAGTCTTCAATCCGGAATACCATAAACAGATAATCACATGTCCTCTCTCCCGTCCTCATGTCCTTGTGAAAAGAAGAAAGAAAAAGAGAGAAACAAGGAACGATTCTCCCATCCCACCCAGCCACTCGATGGAGTTCTTCGCCATTACGTTCCCTACCATTGACAAAAAAAAAACACCACGGTCAAGCATCATTTTTAAAACAAGATATCCCCCTACCCTCGATGTGTATGTACTAGTGTGTGAAAATGAAGCAGCACAAATCGGGAATTCTCCACGTTCATGCCTATCGAGAGGGAGAGGATCGAAAATCTACAGCGATAGAAACTAGGAAAAGAAAAAACCCAAATCTCTTCATAGCCCTTCATCGAAAGAGAATCCTCGTAGATGAGGAATTTCCATCATCGACAGGTCTGGGTCAGAATGAAATCCACAAACGAGGATTCAACCTCTAGCAAATATATAAGCAAACTCCAAAACACGCGCGTATTCCCATAACCGTCGCAAGCACATCAGGGAACCTGATGGAAAAAGCAAGCGAGCAAATGAACCAAATGCTGATTTCATCTAGATGCCTCTAATAATTCAAGATGGACACCCACGCTCCTCTCCAGGTTATTCGCCACGCCCGCAACAATTACCAGATGCGTTGAGCGTCATCGGGACAGGTTCGCAGAAAACGCCCTACACCATAGCCAGCCAGGCTCTCAAGCACACCCGAATTCTATACCGATATGCAAAAAGCGAGCGTGTCCGCTACAATCAATCAATTGCCCCTGCCTCAATCAAATGCATGCCCGCGACGCTCAAAAAGCCGCATACTCCTTGGGATCCTCCAGCTCAAACACGCCCTTGTGTAACCCGTCAAGAGCTTTCAATCCGTCCGGCGTCAGATCGGGTTTCCCGACCGGTGTGACAGCGCCCGTGAAAAAGCGTGGCTGTTCCATTGTTAGCAATCTTTGCTCACTCCGTCAGATCTCAGCGCAACATACCTGCCATTCCTTGCCACTCGCCTCTCTTTCTTTCTCCTTCGTCCTCTGAGCTTCTTCCAGCTCCTGCTTCAACGTCGTCGCAAGGCCAAACTTCCTCTCAACGATTGCCTCAGTAACACCCTTCCAAAACTTTCTCGATTCATTGGGCAATTGCAATTCCTCCGGTGGTACCGACTTCTTGACCGGGAAAAGCGGATTTAAATCGATCAACTCGATCTTTTCCGTTGATTTTGCAAATGGCGTGCTTCCAAGCGAATAGTATATCTTGTCCTGCCAATTACCTTCAATACGAGCGACGATATCCGACTCTGCAACCTCCTTGATCTTGGTTTTCGTATCGTTCGCGGGATCGTAGTTGAAAACTAGGCCGACAATTCTGTTCTGGGCACGACCTAGCCAGCCCTCTTCTAGGTATTCGAGGATGACTTTTAGGCGAGTCTTGGGGCAGACGACGAAACAGGTATCGGCTACCGAGATGCTGAGGGTTCCTGCTGTCTGTGATTAGCCCTGTGCTCTCAAAATTCGTATCATATGCCAGACTACCTCTTAGCAGCCCACCCAGATGTGCTGCTGGATGTGTGAGCTGGTATTGCTCCCCGTCCCAGTTATCCAGAGTTATGAAAATGCCCAGATTATGCGCCCCAGCCGTGACCCGTATACTCGTGCCTGTGAACTTGGCGCAGAGATGATCATATCCTTTTGCGGTGATTCCCTTCTGAGGACAATCAATATAAAAGGCAGAAACAGGCGGATGATGTGAGGTTTGCTCGGTCAAAAACGAGACTCTGACTTTCTCGCCACCGGTGGCAGTGATATCACTGTTCTTCGAGGCAACGCTCGCGGCACTGCTGGGTGGAGCGCTATTGGGATGTTTGAGTTGCTTAGCGGTATCTTCGACGTCCCAGTTGCACTGCTCGTATTAGCTGTCGCCGGCGAGGAGAGCAGAATCATAAGCGTACCCTGAAGAATTCGCCAATGACAGAGTTGTATGGCTTTACTGGCTTTCCCTTGACGTATTTCTAATCGCATGTAAGCAGCCGCTCCTGCTCGTCCAGCCACTACGCCTACCAGATCTTTTGTGAACCAGAACCTGAGAGTACCGAGCATGCGTCCAACCGGGTCTTCTGAGTCGCCGATGCTGGGGAGAATCAGCATATGACCCTATGCCACGACTTTATCCATCCTACCTGATAAAAGTCTCTGGTCTGTCCAGGTAGTTCCAGTACTCTGCACCCGAATCAGTATACGTCCCTCTGCCCGAGCCCAGTATTCGGCGGCAGCGCACCAAGATTCGGTATAGGCTCAATGAGCTGTGCAGGGAGTGAGAATCGAATGGCAGCAAGGTCGGAAACACCAATGAATCTGCAGATGGTGTCAGCGTTTTGTACGGGCGGTGTTTGAGGCGCGCCTGTTCAAGAGCAGCGAAAGGCGGTCCAACCTTCTCAAGATGCCCAAGAATGTCTTCAACTTTGAGGAATCATCGGGGGCTTTCTCGACCTTGGCCTCAGCGTGGGCTTGAGGGGTATCGCTGGGAGCTACAGAGCCTTTGACAGCTCCGCCAGAGGTGGCCATGGTAGGACTCGCGGGGCGGCGAGCGGGAATTCGGCAGGAGTGTTTTCGTAGTAGGAGATCCAGCGGGTGGTAGAGATGGTTTGGTCAGGATAGAATAGGTGCTTTCGGTCTCAGGTCGGGTCTTAGTCGTGAGGATGGCTTGCTTTTACTTTGGCCGTCCATTCACCCTGACCCTTGGACAGTCGCTATTGACGTACTGGAGCGTTGGTAGCGAACTTTACACTAGCAAAGGCCAAAGCGACACTGCCCCAACGTATAACGTATTTCGTAGCATATCGTGCCGAATGAGAGCAGCCATGGCTCGGCAAGCTATAATATCCATCTCCCTCTTCCTTCTGCCTCGTGCTTGTACGCTCTGATGCCCTTCGAAACGGGAAAATCGAGGGAGCCTCAAGTTTCACCAGCAGCCAATCACCTCTCCATGCATCAGAAAGGCGGCATCTGAATCGTGCACCTCGTATCTCTCGGTCGAATGCTCGTGACTAGGGTACAGCCTTGACATGGACGGGAGACGGGAAGAACAGCCACGACCTCACTTGCCGAGCTTCTTCGCGTCGTGATCACGCCTCTTTGGAAACGATATGGGACTTCGACACGATACACATCCTCGAGTCTTATCTCTCCTCTTGGCCTACGTATGCTTTTACCGGACTCAGCCTCGCTTCCGCTTTGCGCTTTGAGCTGCCGTGGTCATATGACACCCGTTTTCTTCGAGTATGTTCCTGGCATTCCCGAACCACCTCTCCACCTCTCCACCCCTAATCATCCCACTTCCTCCAGCTCCCAACATCACACAGAGTCTCAACCTTCCCATCGCACCAAACCTCCACATCAAATCTTTCTTCGCCCGCCGTCTCCGGTCCAGCCATCCTCTCGAGAACAAGATACATGTCCGCAAATCGTCTCATCTCAGCCCAAAGATCAAGTTCAGGAGTTCTGACCTCTCCTCCACCACCCGCTCCATCCCCCGCATATGAGTATTCACCTTCATTACTAACACCTAGAATCCTCCTCTCGGGACCGCGTCCAAGTTCGATGCTTAATCTGACAGGCGATCGAGTCGACGGAGCACTTGATCCGCGAAATTTGGCCACGGCGCTGAGTTTGATCAAGCGTCGTGGCGACAGGGGCGCTGCCATTTTGTTGTTGTTCCAGTTGAAACAAGCCATTGGCAATGTCTTACTCAACAGCCCTGCATTCTCGCCCGGTAACTGCTTCAGCTGCGTGCTAAATTGACTTTCAACCCTCAGCGTGAACGTTGCCTTTTGGCTTGCCTCAAAGGTGGAGCAGATAATCGTGTACGTCCCTGCTTCGATTTCAGAATTCTCCGCGTAGGCACTGCCACGACGATAATCGCCAGAATCGACGATAACATCTTTCTGAGTGAGAGAGATGATTCTCTTCCCGTGGCCGCGGACGAGTTTGACGTGGACATTCAAGTCCGAGGAGGGTGTTTCAAGAAGCAAAGTGAGAGTGGTCTTATGCGCCACCGTTAAGCTGAATTGCGGATTGGAAGAGTACGTGACGATATGCGCTCCTCCACCTGCTGTGGCGTTCGTCCAGCCTGACTCAATGGTGGACGTGTATTCGAAACGATTTGTCGCTTGTGAGATTTGGACCTTCATTTCCGAGAAGGCCATAAGAGAGAAGGTATGTTTGAGAGGTGGGAGGTCCTGTTCTGATATCACAACCGTGTATGTCGTTTGTGCTGGAACATCGAGTCTCACAAGAGTTTGTGGTGAATCGACGTAGGGGCCGCGCTCGATTGGCGTGCAAGAAATGGGAATACGCTGCCCCTTTCCTCCGTACACGTACAAGCTCATGTACCCAATAAACTGCCCAGCGGGTCCCACGTTGACCTTTGCCGAGCTGTCTCCACTCAACTCGGAAGTGTCTTTGAAGTGACGGCAAAGGAGTAGCCAGAGAGTCCCGGCTTTGGCGCAGGAAATGGCAAACTGCGGGTTGTTGATGAAACTACCGGTAGCACTTCGATTCGTCGTTAGGTCCCACGCGAAGTGAATGTCTTGCCGATGTGAGAAAAGGCCAGAATTCCAGTTGAGATAGATCGAGTCAAAGTACTGCAAGACGTTGTTCCAGTCGATCCAGAAAGTGCCCGGCGACAGCTCCTCCTTTGCAGAGGCATCTGGAGTGTTCGGGCGACTGTCCTCGATTCCTGAAAGTCTCTGCAGAGAAGCATGCGGGATCGAGCCTTTCCATAAGCCACCCTCGCACCATGGATTCTTGAGCAGTACAAACTTGCGATCCTCATCTTCTTTCATGTCGAGGACGGCATAGTCATGTTGACCAGCAAGTCCCGAATCTCTTTCCGTTCGATGTGACATCTTTGCTGTTCCCATCGTGACGAGAACATCTCCATACTGAAAAGCCTTGGACATCCGTTTCCAAACATCCAAAGGATCTGTCGTGTCGTCCTGTAAAAAGACTTGCTCAGGAATCCAGCCGGTAAGAATCCAAAGATCGGTGCTAGAATTACTTCCCGGAAAGTCATAGCCTCCCCGAACTTTCAGATAGGCTTTCTCGAAGAGGGCGGGCCAGAGGAGAGCGGGATTCTTCCTGTCAATGACATGGAGTAGCCTTTGCGTGCTCGAAACAGGTAGGCGATCGTCAATGACGACTCTCCGATAGCATCCGTTGAAGTTGAGCTTGAGTATGTACTTGCCATTTGGCGAGATCTCGGCCTGCTGTTTGTCGTGGTTGTAGGGGAACAGAATCTCGTCCATTATCGAGGCGTGTCCGTTGCCAGTCCTGGAGGCTCCAGCGGCAAGACTCGCAACGACGGAGCAGTCAGTTGCAGCATCTTGGACTAGATCAATCGCATGGGTGGCCTGCATAGTTGGCCACAAATTGCTGCGACTGCCGGGGAACCAAGAAGGTGGAGGAATGGCTTCACGGGCTCGCTTCCACCCACAGAACGATTCCATCTGATGCTCTGATAGACAAAGATCCGGTACATCCCTGTTTTTGTTAGCAAAGATATGGTCACCCCGTGTGATATACTCACTTGAAAGGCTCCCCTCCATCATCAAGATCAAACTCTTCTGGCTTCGGTGGTCCTGCCCATGGTGGAAATTTGAATCCATTAAGCTTCGAGGCATGCAATAACAATACCTTTTCGGCGACTGGGAGCACCCTCGCCGATACTGGTGCTTTCAAACGAGTGGTAGGCTTCGACTTGAGTGGCTGAAGGGCGAGCGTAGGCGTACCCGCTTGTGACTGAAGAGTCGGCGTCTTTGAGATGAGTGCCGGAGCGTAACTGTTCAACGATGCAGCTGACGATGGAGATGAGCTGACTCTTGCCTGGAGATCAGGAGGCTGGGGTGGTACCAATCGGAGATTAATATTCGCAAAAGATTCTGCGAGGTCCATTTCCTTCCTCGCCGGTGCCCAGACCGATGTCTGCTTGATCCGTTCCGCTTCATCTAGCAGGCGTTTACATCTAGCACGTATTTCTGGCCTCTCCGCTTTTGAGGCTATCTTCAGAGCATCCATAAGAAGCTCTGTGGCTTGCATAGCAAGTGAGAGCGCCTCATCTTTGGTCGATGCATTCTTGATATGGGCTTCAATGCTCTGGCGCATCCAATTAGCGGCGCGTTCTCCAGTACAAAGCAAAGCGCAAGGCGTTACATCTGAGGCCTCTCAGCGAATTTTGATGAGATTCCGTCGACGCTCTTTGTGTGAAATAAGAGAGAAAGCCTGTCCCCAGAAGTGGGATCAATGAAGCTCCGAGATTCTTCAAATTGAGGCTTTTGATTCCGATCATGGGGTTGGGCTCACCGCAGACTCGGCTTTGAGCGACGCGACCTGGGAAGATATCGGGCTTGACGAGCTCATCGTGGGCTGTTGTACTTTGTTGATGTTACAATGCCATCAGTGAGGCGTTGAGGATATTCAGGATGAAGGAAGAGTGAGGTCAAGCTCTGCGACCTCCGTATGGTTTGCGCTAGGGACATTCTACTGGTGCCAATGCCGCAGCTTCATATGGCCACAGATCTATCGATCCGTAGATGGAAATTGAAATTCCCGGATGTGTCAGTGTGGAGTGAAGATGAGACGGGAGACGAAGGTTGGAAGATCGGGACTTTGGTCGGCCAAACCAGGCTGTGGTTCACACTGGAAAGTGCCACTCCCCCAAAAGAAGTGACCTTGAATTTGATTAAACCTCTGAGCCTTCGCCATTGATGAGACCTGGAGGAAACAAACAACCAACCACGAATTGGAAATTTCCAACGCGTCCACGCCGCGCGCTCTCGGTTGACATTTGACACTTGGTCCGCTGCCTTATCCGGGCAGTAACCTCGGCTTAATCAAGCACTGAAGCAACAATCGAGATGCGGCCGAGAGGCTCGTTTTCCGCCAGGTTCAGAGGTGCATTATACCACCTGCAACTATCCGTACAGAGACGCTCTCTTCAAATCCATTGACTTGATATGTCTGTCTGAATAATAGGACGCGTTCTCCCCTCTGTTGTCATACCGCCAGCCGAAGCGCGTTCATTCCCCCCGCCTTCAACTTTTCTCCTCTCCACCGCTCTTCCTCGAGGAAGACTAGGAGTGTCTAAGGATGCCCGTTCAGTCGAAAGAGGCACCTTTGCCGCCATGGGGATTCGCCGTAGCTGGTGCGGCTGGCGCTGTCATGGCAAATCTGCTGGTCTATCCATTGGACATGTGAGATGGGTATTCGGTTGAACAGAGCCAGAGCTGACAAGAGATGACAGTGTCAAGACCAAATTACAAGTTCAGATTAAGAAGTCGCCCAAAGCTGACGAAATAGCTCTGTCGAGCGACCATGTACACTACGAGGGAACTTGGGATGCGATAGCAAAGATCCACGCAGAAGAGGGATTCGCAGGTCTTTACGCTGGTCTGGCAGGCAGCTTGATCGGTGTCGCCTCTACAAACTTTGCTTACTTCTACTGGTATACCGTCGTCCGAACTATATACCTCGCGAATCAGAAAACGGCAGGGCCCCCAGGAACCGCTGTTGAATTGTCCCTGGGCGCAGTCTCGGGAGCACTTGCGCAATTATTCACAATCCCTATTGCTGTTGTAACGACGAGGCAACAGACAATGCCAAAGAATGAGCGACAGGGCATGTACCAAACTGCGAAGGACGTGGTTAACAGCGAAGACGGATGGACTGGACTATGGAGAGGATTGAAAGCAAGTCTGGTGCTCGTGGTCAACCCGTCAATCACATATGGAGCGTACCAGAGGTTACGTGTGATTTTGTTCAAAGACAAGAAGGTGCTTAGGCCCTGGGAATCGTTCCGTGAGTGCCTGCAGTTCATCTTGGGAGTGTTGTCGCTAATGCGGACGTAGTCCTCGGTGCCATGTCGAAGTCGCTAGCTACAATTGCCACACAGCCGTTGATTGTTGCAAAGGTCGGTCTGCAGTCGAGGCCGCCACCAGCTCGAAATGGCGTCCCTTTCAAGACATTCGGCGAGGTCATGGCATTCATCGTGGAGCATGAGGGATGGCTGGGCTTATTCAAGGGTATTGCACCGCAAATATCGAAAGGCATCATTGTCCAGGGTCTTCTCATGATGACGAAAGAAAGGTACGATTGATTCTTTCCACTGCTTGGACAGCTTTACTGACTTTGCTCGTAGAGTTGAGTTACTTTTCATCGTCCTGTTCCGAGCCTTCCGACAAATGCGTACCGACAAGCTCCAAAAACTTGCAAATCATGCGGCGGAGAAGGCTGGTAAGGCTGCGCCTGTGTTGCTCAAGTGAGCCTTGAGCTGGCGGAAGTGCGGTGATCATTTTTTCTTGTGTATATTCCGGGCATATTTGCATTTGTATTTGGATATGCTGTGCTTTGGATGAAATCGATTAGCATTCAGCGACTGAAGTAGAAGATTTCCTGTCTGGCATCATCAAAGTATGGCATATAGATGGAGTGGTCGAGGGAATATATAGAAGATATTGGACCAGTTCTTCGAGAAAGTTTTGATGCTCACATTTCGCTGCGCAAGCTTCGGCGTTTCCCAGATGATTAGGAAACCGAAGGTTCAATGTGAGCTGGTAAATTACCTATTCGTCGCATTTCCATGGCTAAACTAGAGAAATGCCCGGATCAATTATTTCGCGCGTGATGCCAATGCGTCAAGCTCGTCAGCAAGCTACCTATAATTCTTCACCGAGCTCTCCCCAAACAACAACAGTGAAGAGCTCCACCCCCCACTCTTCACCTCTTCCCACCTACACATCTGCAAAACAACCAACCAACCAACCAACCAATCCACATTATCTCGACACACTACCAAATACAGTCGACACGTACCGAACGGACACACCCCGACGATGGCATCCCGCCTTTTCGCTCGCGCACCCTTGGCCATCGCAACAGCGCCATCGAGCTTTATCGCAAGGAGGGGGTTTAGTCAGACGAGTGCGAGATTTGCTGGGGAAGCTGCGGTGTTGCCTGTTAGGAAACCTGTCGGGGCTTTTCGGGGAGGGTGAGTGGTGTCTTCTTCTTTGTTGCTGCTTTGCGCGGGTGGGAGGAGAAGGGGTTGACTGTGGGAGGTAGAGGAGAGGGAGTAGTGGCTTGCTGTGTTTGTTGTGAGAGATGGCTTTTCACTGGGATAACGATAGAGGGTGTGGATGGGATAGCTGGGAAAGGAAGAGGAGGGAAAGAGATCTGGCACGCGACTACTTTCAATAGATGATGGTGTACCATTCTTGAGAGACTCGGCTAACGTAACATACCAGACTTGTCGGTTTTCTATCTGGCTCCTTTCTCGCGGCTGGTGGCATGTACTTCTACGTCTTGCAGGAATACAGGGTCAGCAATGAGTTGTTGACGGAGGATATTTACGTATGTCTTCCTCACTTTCCCCCGCTTCACACATCGACTTTGGAGGGGCTGATTATTGGTTCTAGCACCTACAAGCCACCGTCCAGAGAATAGAGAGCTATGTCCGTGTGATGGAGGATAAGGTCGACAGTAAGAAGAAGTGAAGCGCCGAAAAGGACAGCGGATATACATTGAGACATGGACATGGGAGATCACGGCACAGAAGATTTGAGGAAAGAGAAGAGGCACATTTGGGGGCAAGAAGGCATCTCGGTAATCGATGAAATAGTGCAAAATGTACGAGTATCTTATAGCGCCAGTGCGAATGCAGATGCGGTGATGGAGTGGCAAGGGCAATGGCCACTATAATACCCCTACGATCATTGCCAGGTTCGAGCCCTCTCTTTCTCTGTCCATTAATGCTCGATCGCCTGATATGTTTGAACAATTGCCTGATTGGACCGAGCATGTGCGCTGGGTAAAGATGGGTGTTTACCGCAGAACGACCCTCATTCTTTCGCGATACGGAAAGGGAGGTAGGTAGAGTTCAGAAGGATACCGATATCATTAAAGAGTATCCATTGGTTCACCTGATCGCAGCAGCCCACCCAGCCCATGTATACCATCAGGATACTTGGAGCACATCAATGATACCGTTGGAGGCGTTGCACAGATCCAGCATGAGATACTCACCCGTTCCCGACTTCAGGAACAATCAAACAGCCTTCCTCTTCCTCCCGCCGCCCCTCCTCCAATTCCAAACAGCCTCCTGCGCCATGGCAATACTACTCATATGGCCTCTTTCCCTCTTGCTCTCTTCCGTCATCACATCGACGACCTTGCCCTCCTCGACCGCGTTCCACAGTCCTCTCGCCAACACCGCCTTCTCCCCCGCAACGCCCTGAACACCCAAGTTACTTTCGTCCCCGAACTCGCCAATACCCAGTCTATACAGTATCCTCCCCAGAGTCTGAAATGCAATGCACCTCTGGGCTGGATAAGTGGAGCGAGCTAGGAGAGCGAGTTCGGGAATGGTGTAGCCCGCTGCTGACGGCGCGAGGCCGTGGTGGTGCAGGCCGAGATCAGTGGGAAGAGTGTTTGATAAAGAAGGTGGGATCAGGGCGCCTTTGAAATCGAATCGCAGATCGGCGGGGACGAGATCTTGCTGCGAGGGGGCGTAGGAGGCGTCTTCGTCCTCTGTGGCTTTGGACATCCAGGAAAGTTTCGAGGGGTCGTGGGCGAGGTCTGGGAAATACTTGGTGTGCAGATCCTCGAGGAAGGAATCCGAGTTTGGATCGAGGTCGGGTGCTGGTGCAACGGGGAAGTGAACGGAGCCGCCGTCGTTTATTGAGGCGGGATCAGGGAGGGTTTGCGGTGGGAGTTCGAGGTCGGTTATTGGAGGGGGCTGAGAACTTTCCGATGATATTTTAGGACTGTCCGATATGCTATGGCGTTTCGCGGTTGGGCTTTGACGCTCTTCTTCTGGTGCTGTCTCGGGCAGCGCAAAAGATACCTTTCGTGCGACTTTCGGTGGCCGTTCTTTGACTGCGTCTGGTTTTCTCTCCGTTTTCCACGGCCGACTCGGTTCGTCATCAATATTGGCTCGTTTGAGTAATTTCTCAAGTAAGGCAGGACTCAATCCTGAGAAGAGTTCTTGACGCTCGGCCTCGATCTCTGCCGGCGACATCTCTGCAATCGTCCTTCGGTTCTCTTCATCGATTTGCCATTTCTCCTCTCCTTCCCCTGGATTTTGCGATAGCAGACTCGTGCCTGAGGGTGGTGGTCGCGTAACATCACGAGACGGCCTGACATTCTCGGTCGATGTCTGCCCACTTTTATTCTGCTTGAATCGCGATGTTCCAGCCCGTTTTTTATGCTCGGGAAATCCAGTCACGGTGCTCTTGAACGTAGGCGGTTTAACGGTCGTCGTTTCCCGCTCCAGCACGTCGCCGATGAAATTTGATCCAGAATTGACATGCTGCATCCGCGGGGCAATTCCATCATCATCCAGGTCGATTTCGAAACGTTCGCCCCGTAACGTTGACATGATCAGTGTGTTTTGTTTTGTATTGTTTTGTTGATGAGTGAGAGATAGATTGCAGGAAATGGTCCGAATATGTGGAGCAGCCATCACGTGCTGTGGCTTGTGAGCCCTGCCACTCGCAACGACAGAATGCGAGAGTTGTCAGCGGAGCTAACGAAGTCGAGAGAACTTGCAGGCACAGAATGCAGCAATTTTGTGGTAACTTAACGTATGGGTCGTAGGGAGACCAATGAAACGGTGGCTCGATGTTCCTCAGGCCTGTGCCTGTCAAGGACGTAAGGGGATAAATGGGGGTCTAGCGGGCTGATTCTGGCCCGCCACATCTACCTCCCTCCGTAGGACCGCCGAATCGTAATCGTATATTCTGAAACATTGACTGACAGTTTGTAAGGACCACGACCACGGCAGCGTGGGTTCATTCTCGCGTTGATCTGGCCGGCTGGAAGCAAATAGGTGAGGTTCGTAAGGATTACCGTGGTCTTAGACGCGACAGCCGAGTGGATAATGTACTGTGGTACTGTGGTAGATATGGGCAATCATGTGTCTCAGGCATTGCGAAACTCCACGCTGCTGTGGCTGAGGACATGTTCCCCTCGTGAAGAAGCATGGTTCATGGACACAGACGAGCCACGGCGGAAGGGACAGGCGATTCACGGTATTCTTCATGATACGAGGGAGGATTGCCAGAGGTTGCCAGAGGTTGCCAGGAGGCCAGGAGGGCATATCAGCATAATTCCTTCATCAGATATGGCTCCAACGTCACGGCGGGCGTGCCTATAGCCAAATCGGGTTCGCTTCAGATCAGGTACTGGGGATGGATCAGCCTCCCTCCCCAGGCCCAGGCAAGCTTTCGTGCTTCTTTGCCGAGAGCCAAAGAAACTGCGTTTTAGGTCTCTTTGAATGCTTGCTGCACTGACCCCCCCAGATTTCTGACGAGCAATCTTTCTCATTGCGCCGCGCCTGCTGATGTTCCCCAATTCCTGATATATCGACAACACCCGCCTATTCGCACCGCTGCCTTCTCGCTCTTTTCCTCACCTTTTACCATCCACCCAGACACGTCTTTTCATCATATTCCACCTTCTCCAAGCCCGGAAATCTGTCAAAATCATCAGCATTTAGTCGCCCCAACTCTCCTCCGTTCGTACCCAGGATTTGGGCATCTGACCACGGCCTGCCGCCTGTCTACTTCACATTTTGTTGTGCATCTGCTGTTCGCGGTCGGGCTCCTCGCCGCTGGTGTTGAGAAAGCAGAGCTGCCGCAGACTCAACTGCCAACTCACCCGCCAAACGCAGTCCGGTCCTGCAAATCAAATCAGACAGCCCGATAGTTGGATCCGTCGACGGACATATCGCTGCTGCTGTTAAAACACTTCGGGTTTCGCAGTATTGCCTTGGTTTCATGGTCCAGAGTTGTTGTTGCCGCGCACAATCATGGATGCAGGCGCAGGAGCAGGAGCAGGAGCAGCACCAGCACCGTCGGCCAACGACGATCCGCTCTCTTCGCCGCCGTCATCGGTGCTCAGCGACCTGAGCCCGCCGCGATCGGATTTGGCGAATCACCAACTCACCCGCGATAGTCTGAATTTTGGTGTTGCTGCACAACACCCGGCTAAAAATAACCCCCTTGTCGCTGCACCATCCTCGCTCTCAGGCACAGATCAGAAGCAGAAGAAATCGCGTGCCCCTGTTGTGCTCCCCGATGGCACCGTGCGAGAACGCAAGAAGCCTGGGCCGAAGCCCAAGCCCAAGGACCCGAATGCGCCAGAGAAGCCACGCAAGAAGAGGCAGAAACTGTCGGATGCCCAAGCACCCACCTCTGCCCCCGTGCAGACCAAGCTCTTCAGCAACCTGAGTGCCATGGAGGGTGTCGAGATATACCGTCAGGACCAGGCCAGATTGGCCCAGCCGAGCCCAGTGCCCCAGCAGCGATCGCTGAACGAAGTGCATCTCGGTTCCACGCTGCCTTCCAACTCCCATGTTGCCCCTCTTGGCACCCCCAATACTCCACGACCCGCATCCAGTGGTCGAATCTTTGATCCAATCCGAGGCGACACTGTTCAGGCCGGCCAACAGAGCAGCCGCATGTCGAATCCCTCTGCTTCCCCTACGCAGCTTCACAATTCAACACATCTGGTGCCTTCAAATCTCGTGACATCCGCACCTGTCTCCCCTCTGCCTCCATCAGCAAAACCTCAGCATCAGAACCCATTTACCGCACCGCCCGCCTCTGCACTCGCACCCCACTCAAACAGCAATAACAACAGCAACAACAATATCGGCCGCGTTCCATCCACCACAGCCATGGATATTGACACCGATGTCAAGCCAGCAAAACAATCCTCCAGTGCTGGCCCTGCGTCCAACGCGCCAACGCCTCCGGCAGCGCCTAAACGAGCAAAAGAGCAACCACCGCCATTGCCGAGTGGGAGTGGACTTTTATCAGCCACCCCGCTAGGCAGCATTGGAGCTGCGCCCACAAATGGCAACGCAGGCACCAACATCTTCCTCACCTTTCCGTTGGTAGGCCAGAACAATGTCACCATCAACTTCGCTCGCGAGGTAGAGCGCAAGTACGGCTTTGCTGCCTTGCATCCACGTCTCGCTGCACGAAACGAGAGAAAGCGTGCTCTTGCAGCGGCTAGCAACGCCCTCGAGAAAGAAGCAGGTCTCGGATCTGTGGACGATATGTCATTGGATCTTTCTGAACCAGATAGTAACAACGAGACTGGCGGGAACGAAGAAGATTCTGCCAACGCACCGACTGATGTACGGAAAAGGAGAAAGAAGAAAGCCGAGGAGTATGATCGCGGGGATGACTTCATCGATGACACGGAAATGGCTTGGGAAGAATCGGCTTTGATGGCCAAGGATGGTTTCTTCGTGTATTCTGGTCCTCTGGTCACTGAACCCGAGAAGGTCACGATCGAGCGGTTCGTACTCCCCTGTCATTCATATTCACATAAAGTCACTAATTTTCAACAGCGCCGACGGAACCGTCAAACGTGGCCGAGGCCGTGGAAGAGGTGGAACAGCCAGGGGCGATGCAACCGGACGCGGCCGTGGCGGAGGAGGCGGACGTGGTTCACGCGGTGGAGCTACAGTTCGTAAACCTCGCGTCACGAAAGCTGACCGCGCCTTGATGGAGCAGGAGAAATTGGAACGTGAAAAGATGGCTGCTAACTTGGCTGCAAAACAACCAGGTGTCCCACAATACGGTGCTCCATCAGCTAGCTAGTTTTGCGCCGTTGCAGGGAAGCAACTCTCGTTTTGTGCGAGAGCGCCACAGGTTCACACAAGGTAAAGGTGAATACATGAGTGACAACACCTTTTAGCTGGTTGATGGATGCGATACTGTTCAATCTTAGAACGTACTTGATGGGATCAGCTGAGATGAATTGTGTCTACGCGCAACTTTGTATCATTACCTTACTGCATTGGATTCGGGGATGTGCATTTGGAGGCGAGGGGAAACTGCGCGTCTTTTTTTCGTCATCGGAAACGGGGCGACGACAGTCATCTCCTTACATGGGCTTCATGAGGACGGCTTTTTTCTACGTGCCCGATTATTTCGCTTTCTGGCTTCGGAGTTTGTTGTTTACTGTTGTCACCTGGCATGGTGAGATCCTGGTGGGTCTATGGTACCTACTAGCAAACTGTATTCATAACATTCTTATGAGTGAGGATGGAAGAGGAAAGAGCGAGGTAAGGTGTGGGAGTGGAGAATTCAAATTTCGATATATCCATGCCGAATACTATTTCGATCTTCGTATACACGTTGAGGCGTATTCTGAGGTCAGAAATTGGAGGGACTGTCATGAATGAACCTGCTGTGAATACCGTACCAATTAAGCCGAAAAGAATGCAATACGAGTCATTACTCGTATGCCTGCGGTATTTAACATGTATACCTGACAGTGACGTTCATTCATGGTGCCAGCCCCAAACTGCGTTTCAGGAAACGGGATGCACGGGGTGAGGTATCTTCAAAGGATGTGTTTTGAATCAGGCGTTTTGTTGGAGTCGATTTGAGTGCGAGGATCCACATCTAGTAGATGGTATACTGCTGCTCATGATTCCGGAGGTAATCCTTCAAGCTGGCCCGACTATAGAAGAACAGCGCCAGCCACGCCATCCGCGAATAGCCGACCCCACCGCCATCAGGGCGATCAAAACGAGCGAGCAGAAGTCCGTCCACGAAATTCCGTCTCCCGTAATTGTCGTTGTCGATGTCGAGACAGGCAAAGAATACCTCCTCGCCCATCGCAGGCCAGTCCCAACAATCGAAGAGACCTCCATCACGCCGAGGGACCACCCTGATCGTTTCCAGATCTGCGTCATCAATGACGAAATAGTCGACGTGAGCCGTGTGGAATGCTGATGCCCCAAGTTCGAAGTCACCACCTATGTATCTTTGAGGGTCTGTCGAGCGACGAAGGGAGACCAATGGTCCTTTGAGTGTAGCATGGCCACCATTCACCGGCCCGAAGAGACCACCGATGGGATAGGTGCGAGCATCGATCAGTTTGGCAAGGGAACTCCGAGGCCAGATTGTTCTTGAGTGATGAACCGGACCATTCACAGAAAGCCAGGACCATGTCGGTGTGGTGGTGACTCGTGAATGACTGTTTGCGTGTGGACGCCGTGTCTGATAAAAGGAAGTGTACCAGAGCAGGGATTCAAGAAACTGCTCACGCCATATACCCGCCAGATAATCGCGAGGCGTGTTCGGACGCGCTTGGGCAATAGCTTCAGCAATGCCGGCAACAGCCATTGGTCTATCCGAGTTGTGTGTTATTTGAGCTGACATGTAAGTCTTCACCAATTTCTCCCATGCGAAGTCCCAATTGCTCCCTGGGAGAGAATCTTTCAACAGATTTGTTGCCCAGGAATTCGAGTGTTGACCACCATATGGTTCATCAACGCCTGTAGCCATTGCTTCGCATGCGATTGGTAATCCCCTACAGCTCCACCACATCTGATCAGATGCGAAATGCACTATCCTAGGCGACAATATTCGCTCTTGTACCACCCAAGCGCGAGCATTCAATGGCGCCTGCTCAATGACTTTCTCCTAGGCATCGAAATTCAAGGCGACAAACTCTCCAACGCTCATTCGGTTTCCCGTACAGTTCGCTTCTACGACTGACGGCAGTGGAAAGCTTTCCTGGCTCAAAAGACCGTCATGCCCGTCGTTTGCGAAAGTGGCAGCTATACCCAGCCAGGCTTTGGAGTATATGGTGGACATGCGAGGCGCTTCATGATACCAATCACTTCTTGAGTCCTGGATGATGCACAAGGAATCGATCCAGAGATATCGCAATCCGATAGCGAGGCATATGCTGACAGCTTCCTGGAATGTCCGGGGCAGAGACGAAAAAGGAATATCTTGCCCCAAAGATTTCTCATTGTCCAGGAGTAATTTCAGGATCTGGCCACTTCCCCATCGATGGCTCAAAGTCGCATATCTCGTGTCGAGGTCCAGACCAGTTGTGCTGACGAGCACAACTTGTGGTGCATCCTTACATGGTGAGAGTTGCAATAGCCGGCTTGGTAGGGTAGTCTCCATTGCGCTTACGACCTTGTTTCCTCGACAATCTCCGTGAGAAATCTCGCAACTCCTGGTCCAAGATCGAATATGGGAAGCACAGCGAGCCATACGATCCACCTGGACAGGCTGACCGGAATGGATATGCATCGTGATTTGGCCTGTCAGCATCAGCAAAGCCGGCACAAATTGCTTCCTAATTCGGGATCGTACCTGAAAATGGCTGCAGCCCGATTCTACTCAACCTTACCGCTGGTGGTCCTAATAGCTCGTCTTTGTTGTATTCTATCCTAACATGTACGCAAACGATTTCCAACCCACCCGAAATCTCATTTATCCATAAATAAGGACCGATTGGAATTTCTAAAGAATCATCTACATAGTGCTCGAATCGATCGAGCAAGAGAAAACAAACGTAGCACGAGAGAGCGGACTTCTCGAGTTCCGAGATTGTATGATGCTCCAAACTCTCGTGGGACGAGTCATATTCCCGGGGCCAGAGCCGTTGGAAAACGCGACGCGACTGTCTCATCTCAACGACGTCTGGCTCCTCGCAATCGCAGATTTGACCACCATCGCACCAATGACTGGACAAAGCAAGCTCACACTTCTTGCAAAGCTCGCGGATTTGGCCTGAGATTTCGTCGACGGACTTGGACTCTATAACGTAGGTCGTGATGTAGATCTCCTCGAAAGAGTTGGACGAGAAACGTGACAGCTGCTTGCGATGATGTTGAGTCGTGGTCGAAGGAGGGGCAGTCGAACGTGGTGTTCGCTGTTTGCGATATGATTGGGCCAGATCTGGCGCAGCAGGATTCGCAGGCAACCAGTTTCGATTCCGAGAGCAAAATCGACAAAAGGTTGGCAACTACTGACGACGAATTGGCAAGATTTCTAGCGATACCGAACTCGATTTGAGAGTGCTGAAATGGCAAAATGTAAACAGTCCATGTGTTCTTGGTGAACATAATTAGATGGACGGACCATGCCATTTTCACGTTCAAGGCCTGACCTATCCGATGCTATGAGCAGTGTATTGAAATCTGACTGGCGAATAATCATCGTTTACTCAGTCGTTCAACCATTGCATCTTGGTCTACCTTTTTTCTTCATTCTTTTCAGATCTTATTTCTTCGGATCACCACACACAGCACACCGGCCACTGTCACCGTGGTTGATGAAAGCACTTCCCTTGCAGGTGGTACTCTTGCACTTCCAAGTGTTGCGCAAGATGTTCGGCTTCAAGACATTCGAGCAAACCATGCAGAGAATATCGTTTTCGGCATTTTCAAACGAGCAGGTTGGACATGTCTTGGGATCCGACTGTGCTGGGACTAATGGTTCAGAGTCCCTAGTAGGTGGAGATCTTTGTGTCGGTGATTTGCGAGATGTTGACATCGATTTTGACATCGACATGTGTGATCGGGTAGAATTTGCAGCCGAGGGCTTGTTGGCCTCGACCGGCTGTGTCCCTTTGGACTTGATTGGCAACGGCTTCGGTTTGACTTTCTCAACCTCGGAATCATTTTCTGTACTCGTGCCGTCGTACTTCGACTCTAAAGCTGACTTCTTCGCTGGTCTCCTTGCAACAGAAGCAAGAGGAATATCCGTCATCCTCAGCTCCTCCATCTCCCTCTTCGCATCCTCGGTGTTTTCATCTTCTGCACCACACACGCGAACCATGCCATGGCCTTCCAAATCTGTAATCCTCTTCCCATTGCAGTCTGTAGCAGCTGTGTTGTCGTCTAGAGCATGCCAGTCATCATCCGATTCTGTCTCGCTGTCCGTCTCCTCCTCTTTGATGACCTCTTCCTTCTTTACGGTTTCGAATCGTGCCAATGCAGCGGTGGCTCGAAGTTCCCGGCCTCTTGCGCTACCAGCAACCCTAGGTCTAGCCTTCTGCTTTTTGCCTTCCTCGAGTTTGACTCGTGTATCCTCGTTGTCACCCAGCTTCTTGCCACCAGTGCCAAATCTTTTAAGTATCCGCTTCTGCTGCCTCTCCGCGTATGTGACCTTAGGCTTCTCCTGTTTCTCATTGCCTCTCTTCCTCTTCCTGCCTCTGCCCTGCCGTCTGTACGTCCCACTACACACATGTTCAGGCAGATCTCCCTCCGTGACAGTCTGTGCTTCAACAAATCTACCATCGATAGCTCTTCCACGTCCCCACATACCCTCTCCAACGTAATCTTTATCCCACAACACCTTAACCTCCTCACAATAGGCATTCCTAACCTTCCAAAAGGAAGGGCTATGATTCATCTCCTTACAGTGCGCAAGCTCATGCATCATTACCAGCTGTACATGCTTGAACGGCAACCACTGCCCACTCCTTCCCCTCAAAACCAGTTCGATAAGTTCACCAGCATTGAAATTCCGCCCAGCGAACTCGGGGTTCCATTCATGTTCAGCGAGAGCCATGACAGCGGTATGGTTCTTCTTCATGACAGGGTAGCATTGTGCTGCGATTCGCGAGAGAAAGTCGCGGGAGTGCTCCTCATCAGGACCGGGAAGAGGGCGGATGAAGTTGATGAGGGCGTTGGGTTGGAGGATGCGGGCGTTTATGCGTTCGAAGCCGAGAGGCATTGCTGCGACGTATTAAGATTAGATGAACGTGAGCCCAAGCATTGGTATGCCGCCTGAGAAGGGCCAAAGCTTTTTGCAAGAATGGTGGAGGATGACGAGTCGAGCGTGTGAAGTACGCGACTTATGTTCACGTCGAAACGTGACATGGAAAGAGACATTTTTAACGAATCGGTTTGAACGGATCGACCTCGGTTCAAAGCAGAACACTTCTTAGGAGATGTTGCGACTCGAGAACAAAATAATCATGATCGGGGTATCTGTCTGAACGCCGGAAGTTCTGTAATACCTTGGGGGTATTAAGATATCCATCGACGCACGAGGCGAGAACTCCCTCTTCTGTTCCCTTGCTATTCTTGCCGTTTCAAATGCTATTCCATTCTCTTCCGCACTCGTGATATCAATCTCGGCATTTTCATTCCTCAATCTTTTCAATTCGGTCTCCAGTCAGTGTGCAGGTCGGCGCACTTCCAGGTTAGATGAGACCTCGGAAGACCTTTCATCGCCAAGTCAAGGAAAATCGTATCACGTGACTCTTTGGCCTGAGGCTCCACTTTTTGATTTTCCTTAGAGGTATCTAAGGTGAGCTCAACTGTGTACTCCCTCACTACACCTAATCTTACTGCCAACCTATCCCATCATTCAGAAAGACACAGCTAAAAACCTGGCTTCTCATGCCCTCCCAAGCCAATCAGCCGCTCAAATGCAAGTCACACCACCACCTGTTCCATTCACTTCCTGATCCAGTGATCCTCACTTCTCACCTCACGAAACACCTAATCCACTAACTTCCCCCATCTCCTCCTTCCTCTCCCCACCCATCAAATAACTCAACTTCCACCTCATCCTCACACTTTCTCCCTTGCCAACTTCCACACCAAGCAATCTTATCACCTGACTAATTGGCCGACTCCCCTTTGGTCCCAATTCGCGCCCAGATTGCGGCTCTAGCCTGAGCGAGTACGTTTTCGTAACGGCGACTTGGAAAGTCAGTTCCGAGATTGGAGTGAATGTGTTGTTCGTGATGTTCGACGTGATTTCGATTTCGTTGTTTGAAGTTGATCTAGACACGGTCCACGAAATGAGGATAGAGGTGTTCGTGACCGTCAGTTTGGCAGGTATGGAAGAGGGAAGGGCAGAGGCGAAAGTCCACTCGTCATCAGCTGGGGCCTGCGCGGCTTGCGGTGGAGGTGCAGTAAAGGTGTCGAGAAGATTCGTCGAGGCTGCTGGAGGTGGTGCGGCATGAGATGATTGGAATTGGAAAGGTGATTGTTGGCGTGGTGTATTGGACGCCGAAGAAAGAGCCGCGAACGGATCTGGTTTGAATTGTTGTTGCTGCGCTGGAGGGCTGGTGAAAGTACTGGATGGTCTGGAGGATGAGTTTGGAGCTGCGAAATTAGACTTAGTGTTGAATGCTGAGGGTTGAGATGCTGCGGGCGCAGATGAGTTGAACATGCTTGTGATTTGAGCATTCGAGAGATGAGGTCCTGTTGGAGCTGGCGAAGCTCCTGTTATGCTATTAGCATTTATCATCATATTCGACCTTGAATGCACCTACCAAAACCATTCGAGCCCAGCGACACAGCGCCTCCTTGTCCATAGTTGTCCGTCATAGACAACCCGAGCAGATCATCCGCCAATGCATTTCCAGATGTCTTGGAAACTTCGGCAGCAGAACTACTTGACGGTTCTGGACTCATCGCTTCGTCCTCTGGTCCTCCCAGATCAATCAGAGACAACTCGTTGTTGGCTCCTCTCGTAACACCAGCACCGCTTGTTCCCAATGTGCCCTTTGGGATCTTGGCAGCTGCTTCCAGATCGCCCTTCTTGACTAATTTGTATCGCTCAATCGTTCGGTTTATGCTGTCATTGATCTCGAAAAGTTTGGCCACCGCCTCGTGATCATCTGACTCTTCCTCACACATTTTCTGGATTTTCGGGTGAGCGCTCATCAAAGCATTTGCAAGTTCCTGCCATAATGTGAGCAATCGTCGACTCGCCGGTCTACAATACCAACCTCGAAAACATCACCTTCCTTAATCGTGTCCGAAGCCTGATGTTTCTGCAGCATGTCTTCCAATAGTCGCGCTTTCTGCTGTATTCTCCCAACCTCTTCAGCAGCTTTTGCCCGCCAATCGGTTTTGTTTCGTGTATCATACCCAGCCATGACTTTCATGAGCTTGTTGGCTTCCTGTAGATCACCTGGACCACCTCGTCGGATTAGTTCTTGTAGCTTCGCAGATTGCGCAGCTCGTTCCTCTTCCTCCATCTCATCGGCTGATCGCAAGTTCTGCCATTATCAGTGTCTCCGACTAGTATAGGAGGAACGCAACCTACATCGCTAGGATTTAAAACCGCAGCATCCTCTCGCCGAACTTCAGGGAATTGATACCCTTTGTAGCTCAATAACCTATGCATGTCCCTTATAAACCCCAAATCCTCCTTGTACCGCGAAGTCTGGCAGATTGTAGAGCGCCATTCCTCCAGCATTTCGAGTATCTTCATCTGCACACGCGAGGCATGAATAGGGGGCCGTTCAGGAAAGCGTCGGACGAGCTCATTGAGAAACTCTTTCGTGCTTATTTGGAGGTGGAATGGGTAACCGCAATTCTTGACACATATATCGAGGAGCTGTAGTGATCATCAGATTCTGCCGTTCCTATACATCGCATGATACACACATTGAGAGCCAACATGGCGACGTTGGGATTCCGATGGTTGACATAATTCACAATAGCCACCGCAGCTTCTCGAGGTCTTCCCTTGTCAGCGCAAACATCCTACGCATATATGGATCTGTGAAGCTCACGCATTGCCCTTCTTAGCATTGATCAGGTCAGATATCTCGAGGTTGAGGGCTAGATTTGGCTCGAAGTTTTGCGGATCGCATGCGTTTACTATAAGACATTGTTAGATATCGTAGATCTGTGGGAAAGAAGAATCTTCAGCTTCTCGACCACATACGAATATATCTTTGCAACGGGGTCTGTACAGGCTCGCCGTAGCCGCCCCAGCGGTCCCTGGCAGCCATCCGGGCACTTGCAGCCTCCACGTTGGCGAATTGGGGATTTTGAAAATAGGTGATCGGAGCGGTGCCTGTGGACGACTATGTATCTTGACTGCTGGGTAGGGTAGCTGAGGAGCGGTGTTATGGATTGTTGGTGCCTCCAGATGAGCTTGGAGGGGGGGCTTTGGCCGAAGATCGTCATATCTTCTCTTGGTGAGGTGGGCATAACTCCAGAGCACGAAACTGTAACACCAAAAACCAAATGATTCACGATCAACACATTCTCGGCCGCCCACCCATCGACAGTCTCGAATAAGACCCAAGCTGCCTTTCTCTCGAGCTCCCTCGTCTCGCTTTCAAATCACTCCCACTGAAAATCAATGAACGGGGAATAATCTATACGATCAACCGCACCTCAAATCCTAACGTACCTGAAGGACCGCCGGCTACAAACAACCTCCGACACACGAGCACAATGGTCCGCCACAAGAAAGACAACTTCCAGCGCGGCTCCTCCTCCAAGAAGTCCTCCCGTCGCCCCGCACCAATCCGCCGCGACGAAAATGGCCTCGAAACAAAACGTCCCCAATACAAAGCCGCGTGCTGGGACCTAGGCCACTGCGACCCAAAACGCTGCTCCGGAAAAAAACTGATACGGCTAGGTCTGATGCGCGAACTGCACATTGGCCAACGATTCCCCGGCGTCGTCATAACCCCCAATGGCAAGACCGTGGTCTCAAAAGCAGATAAAGAGTTGATTGAACAGTTTGGTGCTGCGGTTGTTGAGGCGAGTTGGAATCGTATCGATGAGGTTCCGTTTGGACGGATTGGAGGGAAGTGTGAGAGGTTATTGCCGTATCTGGTTGCTGCGAACCAGACGAATTATGGGAAGCCTTATCGCTTGAATTGTGTGGAAGCGCTTGCTGCTGCATATTTCATTTGCGGGTACCCTGAGTGGGCGGAGGGGATATTGGAGCCGTTCAGTTATGGGGAAAGCTTTTTGGAGATCAATGATGAGAGTTTGAGGAAGTATATGGCTTGTGAGACAGCTGAGGAGGTAAGGAAGGCGGAGGAAGATTATTTGAAGCAGATCGAGAAAGAGTGGAATGATCAGAGAGGAAGGCCCAGTGCTGGGCATGTAGATGGGTTACTGGAAGAGGACGCGAAGTCGGATGGGCACGTTTCGGACGGTGAGGAAGAAGAGGAGGAACGAAATCCGTACGGCATGCCACCGGAATCAGACGACGAAGAAGAAATGGCGGAGCTACGAAGACAGGTGTTACAATCAAAGCCATTTGCGAATAAGGAGGGACCAGCCAAGCAAGGGGAAGATGAAGAGGAGGATCTCGATGCAAAGAGGGCACCGGAACGCATAGCACGGCCTGTCCAGCCTGCTCCTCCCACGAAGACAGAGGTTTCAGACGAAGAGGACGAGGCATCAGGCTCAGAAGCAGGAGATGGCCTAGATGACGACTTCGACAACCTCATGAAAGCCGGCCCTCTGACAGACCGGACCGGCATAACGGCAAAAGAACGAGCACGAGCATTGGAGAAAGATGTTACCGCGACATATGCAAGAGGGAAGCCAGGCACGCTCAGTCTGAAGTGATTGAGTCCAGATAGGACTTAGGTCCAACAAAGTTGAAAATCAAAGATACCCATGACCAAATTTATAATGAAGCTGGTCTTAATTGATTGCATACTGACCGACATCCATACAACAAAGCATTTTCCAAGTAGTGCCCATGCTGAAACTGCACAATTGAACATGTGCCACCTATTCATCAAACTCCAAACTTGCCTTTATCAGCCTGCCAAAGCCATATCCGATTTCGATACTGACTGGAGTATACCCGTTAATTCCGCCCGCTAAAACTCCTGTCAAATCATCCATACCTTTTGCTCAATGAATCTCAGGAAGATAAGCACTCCCAGCCAGCAAAAGGTTCCCACGCGTGAAATGGACCTTATAAACCGGACTTTTCTTCGTTGGGAAAGCGGAAATCTGATCCGGTGTAACAACCACCTCTTTCCTCCCCTTCTGTTTATCCTTGACCGCATTGGTAACAGCAGCACCAGCAACAGCAGCAGCACTTGCAGCACTCACACCAACTTCAGGTTTGACCTGCGCCCCATCCGCGCTGGTATCAGCAGCCTTCTGCACGACATCCCAGACGCGCACTGTCAGATCCGCACCACCAGAGGTGAGAACCGACGACTCAACCGAGAAAGAAAGAGTCCAAATGCCACCCTTACCGTGTCCACGCATACGTTTGACACGCGCGCCTTTATCGAGGTCCCAGAGGATAATACTGCCCTGATCATCCGCACTTGCCAGTAACTTTCCGTTAGGCGAACACTCAATAGCAGTAATATTCCCAGTATGTCCCGTAAACATCCTAACGGCGGTCCCGCGATTGATGTCCCACATCCTGATATTTTTGTCGCCTGCTGTGAAAACGTAAAGCCCATTAGGGTGAAAAGCGACTTTATCAACATCGGAATCGTGCCCGACAAATAGGCGTAAGGCGGCGATATGTTCTGTACTCCACAGACGAGCAACTTTGTCATGGCCGCCTGTGAGGAAGTAGTGACCTTGGGGACCCCACCGGATATCCCAGACTGGCGCGTCGTGGCCGCGGTAAGCAACGAGACAAGTCCATGTATCGCAGGACCAGAGACGGACTGTTTTGTCTGCGGAACAGGAGAGAAGGTAACGAGGACCTGTGGAGATAGAGCTGGATTGGGGTTTTGCGGTTGCTGGGGAAAAGGTGACGCCGAAGATGGGACCTGAGTGGCCGACTAGACGACGTGAATTGGAGGGCTTGGTATTGGGATCGATTGTGTCGCCAATATTTGGGATCGGATTCCCGTCAAGGGACCAGACGCGGATGTAGGATTGTGCTGTTCCAGCTGCTACGAGCATGAGGTCGCCTGAGAAGTCGAGGCAATTGACGCTGTGATGGGAGTTAGCCTGAACGAAGCCTCTAAACAAAAGACGCTTCTTGTAATCGCGAGTACTGATTTTCGGGCACTCGAGACATGAAAATTGCAAGTGATCGCGAATTGATGCACTCACCTGTCATGAGTATTGTGAAACGTGTACATGCACACGCTCACGCCAGGCCCGACACCGCCAGTTCTGTCATCAATCTTGAATCGATCACGATGCTCTCGAAGTTTTTGAACCTCCATTGCGATGTCACGCGCGATTGGCGGCGGTAATGGTACTTGCTCCCGTGTTGGTGCGTCTTCTGTAGGTTCTTGCTTGATGCGCTGTTCGAATTCTTCAACTAGTGAGTTTTGACCAGGCTTTGGTGGGTCTCGTACGTCTTCCTCCTGGAGATCAGCTCGGATGTCTTCCATTGCATCAGGATCCATGGGCAACGGCCCAAGCGCCAACCTTGCTAGCACATTGGGGGCATTTCGATCTGTGTTTGCTGAGCCCGGATTGTGACCTGGAATACCCTCATCTTCCCCTGGCATGTCGTAGTCATCGCCTTTGCGGGCCATCATCGCTGCCAGACTGCGCTCAACACCAGCTACAGCACGATCCACGGTGACAATGTGCATGTGAGCCTCGATCAGTTTCATCAGTACAGAGCCTCCATCCGACTCTCGAGCTTCCAAGAATTGCGTCAACATGCTGTATGCCATCGTTGTCATGGTCAAGCGATATTTGTTGCCTCTGAAGATCCTGCCAATATGCGACCCCTGAACATGCTCTGGCAGCGTAACGGTACTTAACTGACGGACTTCATCGGGATGCTCTCGCTCAAATCTTGATCCATGTTTGGTACTGAATTGTTTGCAGTCTTCTGGATAGAAGTCTGCAGCAAGCGAGAGCACAGAGTGAACATAGATCGGCCATAGCAATCGCACGAGCTCCGGTCGATAGACTTCCAGAGCATCCTCTACGTATGTGAGAAGTAGAGCTGCTGGAGGTCAACCGTGGACTCAGCCATTGGATCAGAAGTTGCTCATTACTCACCGTAAGCCTTCTCGTACTGTTTCCCTCCAGCATCCTCGGCTCTTTTCACCAGCGGTCGACCATTGTCGTCGTGGTGGGCGGATTCCCGTCGAAGTGTGGCTTCCGTCTTACTATACCCTTTTTTGTTGAGGTATTCAAGGACCTAGCTCACATTATGAGTGACGGTTCATCTTGCCGCAGGAGGAAGTGAACAGACATAAGCAAAACACATTCTCTGCCCATGTTTCAAGAATCTGACATCGTAGAAGAGATGGAAATGCACATCAAGAACGATATCTCACATTGTAGTCCTTCTTGAATACCGCCGCCGGATTCGCTGCGAACAAACGATGCCGATCCCATTGCTGAAGTGGACATGGTGATACAAAGTGCTCACGCCTGTTTGACGGTGTCGAGAATCTCGAGCTCATTTATACAAAAGATCGGGAAATGAAAAGGGAGCAACGGTGTGTGAAATTTGACGTACAATCTGATTGAGGTTCTGTTGCGAGGTGGCACTTCCACCAGACGGCGGGACTTGCTGAGGACCAGTGGAAGGTCCCATCCCGGCGCTCGGAGGCCCATTAACGACACTGCCTTGACGCGACGGCATCTGGCCATGTTGTTGTTGTGGTGGTTGCGCCATGGTCTGGCAGGCGCGAATGAGACCAGAGTCTCAGTTATGGAAATTGGTGTGACTCAGTTTAAGAGGTCGTATTGTTAGTAGTTATGGATTTCTCGGTAGAAGATGTCGTCTGGGTGATGGTAGGGATGTTGAGCTGAGTTGCAATGTTTCGGAATGAACATGAGGAGGTTGATGGGCATCGTAGATTTCAGAACATCGAATGCTGACAAAGCCGTGTCTCCCGTCCCACCTGCAGGGCATCCAGCCTATGCGACAGGCCTTTGGCGGCAGCACATGAAGCCAGTCTCGAGACGAGTGTTATCGAATACTAGGAATCTGAGTATGTTTTTTATTTACTAATCATCGATACCGATTCTGTACGGAAGAACTTCAAACCCATGGCAACTCCCCTGTTTTCATACCTCTAGGCAAGAACGACGATAGGGACCTCCCTAGCGCCCACTGGGAGACAACCACCTGCAACGACCAACGACTCACTTCATCCCATTCCACGACGACATCCACGTCAACTGTACATTCCAGAGGAAAACGCTAAAGCTCGCATTGCCTCCGTCTCGATTTGTGATGACAGACCCATGATACCTAGCCCGGAATGGACGTGAGATTGCACACATGAACCCCAAACAGCAGCCTCATCTTCATTTCGAAAAGTCATCGCTTCCATCAAACAATGGACCTCTCACAAAAACCCGACGAGGATGCCGCGATTAAGGATGTAGAAACCGTGCCAACGACTGCCGCGGAAAACATCAAGGAACTGAGCGCAATCAGCAAAGTATATACGATCTAACGTCTCCCTGGTGTTGAGTATCTAACACAGCTCAGCAAATCCCCATTGCCCTCCAAGCCGCCGGCGCCGCCATTTCAGTCCTAACAAACAACCCCGCGCCGGGCCTACTCTCCTCAAAATCCATCAAAGAGCGCAAGGATATCTTCTCCGAGCAGGACGCCAATTTCAGCAGAGCACTTTACAAGTTAAACGAGGATCTGATGTGGCAGGTCGATGTACTTTTGGAAGCTGGATTGTTGATCGAGAAAACACCCAAAGTGAAACCTGGGAGGGAAGAAGTGACGAATGGAGGACTGGGCACATTGGACGTAGGCTACTTGAATAGTAGGGCCAAGGATGTTGGGCTCGTAAAGGAAGGGGAGCTGATTTCGGAGGCACGAAAATTAGTGGAGAAGGTCGTGAATGAGAAGCATGCGGATGAAAAGGAAGAAGACGTAATGGAGGAGTGAGAGAAACGAGTAGCACAATTGGCACGTATCAATCTCCAACCACTTAGGGCGGGAAAAGCTTCAATTGACAAATGCAATAATCGCCAATGAATGAATACGTCCACTAATCGAAAGCTGGAGGCCGTAGATGGATAGCTCAAATACTTGGAACTCATCAGACGACTCATTTGAACGAAGCCCAAATGTTTACAGTATTGAAAAGCTTGGAACTGCAGGAATCATTGTGACAACAGATAACGATTTGTCTTCATGTAGCCCTGAGTAGATGCGGTTGGTACCGGTCAGGACCAGACTAAAGCCAACAATTGGACCGCCCTCCATATTGGTATGCCAGATTTCCAATCCCGACATCATGGAAGAAAGTTGTTGCGTTCATGCTTCGCCTGGGCCGACATCACCGCCTCGCCAGTCGATCCCAGCTGCTACACACTTCTCATGGATCGATAAGATCGCCAATCCTCGACAAGGTCGCACTTCCTCACTTTAATCAATCGCGGCCGGTCTCACCGCAAACAACAAGCTTCGATTTGCCATGCAGAACGTGATATCCTGGCGCTCGCGCTCATTTGCAATGTAGGTGGAAAAATTGCAAAGAGTGACCCGGAGCAATGGAACTTTTTCACAGAGGACTACTATGACGTTGTAGCAGCACCTCTCGAGCTTCTGCTGTCTAATACGAGCGCTCTGTCCTATCTCCTCTCCTTCTACCTGATTCCACCCTAGTCTAGACAAGGGCTAGCCGGCGTGTTGGCTACCACCTGCCTCGTGACTTTTAGATTCATCTACCAATCACGACTCTCTGTTCCGGCGACGCCTTGGTCTACCAATCACGACCTTCTGTTCACTCCACTCGAGCTTACTCATCTAATGGTCTGAGCTCCTCCAGTGACCTATTTGTAGTCGCGTTTCTTCGCCCAGAAAAACTTTCTTTCTTCATCATCTCCACCTTCCTTCTTCTTTTTTGTTCACTTACCTGGACACGACTACTGGGCACTGGCTCTGCCAACCCTTCTTTTTCCTCCTCCTCCTCCTCCTCCCTCTTTCGGCCCTATCGAGGGCAGAGCAGCACTCGCCACCTTCGCGTAAGTTGTTTTGGTATTGGCTTACTCTTGGGCTGGGTCTCCTTTGTGCGTAAGGTGTTCAGACAACGTCTGGTTCATCCTCTGGGGCTTGGGACCCTTCCCGAGTTGTTTGCCGACGCTATTTCATCCTCTGGGGTCTTGAAGGAGCTGTCTCTTTCGCTCAGTCCCCACTGGGACACGGAGCTTGTTGGGTCACATCGGGATTGTTGGGTCACGTCGGGATTGTTGCTAATGATGACATCGTGGGAGCCCAAAGGTTCGCCTCCGTGGCGCAGAACCGGTGAAGGAGTTGCCCTTCGGGGAGTCGCCACACCGGGGCTTGAGAGGCTCTGACCTTTGGATTATTCCGGGTTATTTCTCGATATAGCCTTGCATCCCATGAGGCAGTTGCCCTTTGGGGAGGTACCCTGCTGCCACATGGGAGCCCGCCCTACCTGAAGCAAATCATTATTCACAATCACTCACATCCGTTGCAATGATGAAACAGGAGGATGCGAGTTCGAGGGACGCCTCACAGCGCCATCATCTCCAGCCAACTGGCAACTGAGCAACACGACACAAATACAGTCTTCTTCAGGACTTTTCCCACCTACATTTTCCCAACACATGCATTCTAAATTCCTCCATCACAACCTTGTCCCGTTCCCGCCTGCCTATCATCAGCATATCACTCACTCGGCTCAGTCCAACGCACCGGCTTTTGTGGTCTTGGTTGTAACAAAGACCCATGGCCGTTTCCCTCGTTCAAAGGTCTGCACCTCCTTCAAATTACAAATTCAATGCGGTATTAATTTGGCGAACAGCTTTTCCTTGGTCTCTATCCAGCCTCCGGCAATGATGCCATTCTTTGTTTTTCATTGATGATTTCACTTACGAGTGGAACGTTGAAGAAGAAATTTCGATAGCGAGTGTGGCGTCAAGCGTCAAGGTTTATCGCTATCATTATGTTGTTCTTGCTGAGGAGTTGTTGTCGTCCTGTTTACTTCATGAGAAGTTCTCAGAACGGCCGTGCATGTCAACACCGACAATACGCGCGGGCGCGTGACTATTCCAAATCTGCGTCACAACAGAACTTCATTCTCACAGCCTTAACCCCCAAATTCAAAAGACGATAACGAAGAACTACTCATTGGCTGAATTCATGCGTTTCTCTCGAAGGTTCCACGAGTGATCTTCAAGTAACTCATTTGTCGTAAATCCTATCAGGAAACGGAAAACTAACGGCCGAGACGGCCTTGATGAAATCGCCACGTGAAGATCGTCCATGAACTGAATCCCACGCAGATATTCGAGGAATTCGAAGTAGAATTTTCTTATACAGAGCTGAACCTATCTCGCAAAATTTCTGTTGGATTGATTGATTCCCAGCGTCGGGAACCCGTTGTCATCGATAACACGTTTTTAGGCGGAGTTGGAGTAACGAACGAAGAATGTTGGTAATGTGAGGCAGGTGACAAGGAAGCATCACTGGAAATGGCCGTTGGGGTGCCAGTAAATGCATCTCACGATACCATCCTTCCCCGTCCCTTCTCGAAGCCGAATCGAATCTCTTCCACAATTTTCCAGACCCTAGAATCAAACAGCACAAGAATAATGTAATGCCATTCATTATCTTCAAACGCCACTCGAAAGGTCAGATGCACCACGATCGGCTGAACAGCCACAAGGGTGATATATCGTTTACTCCACCTAGCCAACAAGAAGACCGAACTTTAGAACAAGAAGTACAAGCATGGAGACAGCTCCCATGGAACCACCCCGCGCGCCATCAAGCAAGAACTCGTTATCTCGCTAGATATTTCGTTCCACCAGGACCGTCCAATACAAACGATCATGATATCGACAGAGCTCTTCGACGACGAGTACATGAACAATACAGAAGGCTGCTTCAACCTGAGCCCCCACTAATGCGCGAGGAGATCAACGATTTGCTTGAAGTGTTGGAAGAACGCGTGATAGCGCTCGGCTCCCTCCAACACAAGAATCGGTGGCTGGAGCAACGAATACGAGCACTGGAATTCATTGCAGCTGTGCAACCATCAAAAAGCGACTCTCACAGCGAGAGTGACGGATCTAGCAAGGCATCTCGATCTTGCAAATGCGAAGTGTACAAGATTGGGGACGCATAGAGTTGAAAGAGATATTTATCATCGAGTCCAGAGATTAGAACCGAGAGTGCATGTTACGGCCACGGGCGATGAAGAATCGAGACCACCATCTTGTCACGAGGTCGAGCCGCGGCGTCGATAGCGGTGGTGAGTGGTGGACATTGAGCCGTCGCGGGATAGGATAGCAAGAACATTAATGAATCCTCTTGGACCTAAAATTTTGGATATACCTCTCTCAAAATGCCACATGGGCTTCAAAGTCGTTATCCATCAAATTGTCAAAAGCTTAATTTCCTCACACCCACTGAACACCGTAAAAATGGGTCTGGCTAACCACGGTTCACAAGAAACACCCGTGTCCGAGCGACACCACTCTGTGCCAACCTATATTCGTGTTAGAAGAGTCCGCGACTTGCATTTGATAAGACACGACTCAACTCACCAACAATCCTGACAACTTCGCAGACCTCACCAGCACCACCGATTAATCAGCCGCGAAAATGGCCCCAAGACTGCCGTCACTCGGGCGCGAGAGAGAGTCCTGCAAAACTCCCAGAACCGTCACTTTTCCCGAGAACAACAGCTCTGCCACTAAAAATTCCGAGCATAGCACCAAGAGACACAACTCCATATTCTCCTCGAAATCCAAAAAACTCTTCAAAACCACCTCAGATAGAACCCAGCAACCCAAGAAATCCCGCTTCGAAATCGCAACCGAAATCCTCGCCGAAGAAAAAGCAGCCCGCCTCCTCCAAAGCCTTAAACAGGAAGAAGAAAAGCTATTCTGGCGGAAGCGGAATGAACAAGCACGACAGAGATACTATGGTGTTACAAATGGACGACCTCGATATGGGTGGGAGTCACCCCACGCAAATAGCACAAAGGCTGAGAGCTCGTCAAAGTTCGGAAATTTAAGAGGGCTCGGGAGATCGCAAAGTTTGAGTGTCAAGTCATCTCAGCAAGTCGCGAACTCACCTAGTCCGTCAACAAGGGAGGTATGGAACACGCTGTATGCGAAAAATCAAGAGATACATTCACTGCGTCTCTCGCACCAAGAGATGCTTGAGGAACTGCATTCGCACCAGATCGGTCTTCGTTCTCACAAACGCGCGTTGAACGAGGCGCGATGGGAATCAGAAGAATGTTACCAGACTCTCTCTTTGCTAAGTCGGTTAGCGGGCGAGGGCAAGCGCTTCGATGAAAAGATCTGGGCTGAGCGCATTCAGCTACGGAATAATCTCAAGAAACTGGAGGTGGAGAAGGAAGAATTGAGCGTGAAATGGGAGCAATGTCGGCAAATGTTGGACAGTGTAGATGCCATATGGTTTAAAGAATGGGAAGAGAAGGAGGTCTTGATCCACGAGCTCAGAGACGCGAGAGCGGAGAACAAAAGATTGAATGTGCAGCTGACGGGTTTGTATAGAGGAGCAGGGCGTGATGAGCCGGACGCACAATCGGAAAGAAGAGACAGCTCGATAGATGGAGAATTCTACGACGCACCAGAACGACCGGGACAAACGGGGAGCGAAAACGACAGTCAACTGTGTTCGCCGGTCAATGTGGCAGCAGAGGGTCCTCATGTACCTCCGCGTGTGTCGAGCGTCCACTGGCAAAACCTTGCCAGGTCTGCAAGCGCACGAGGAGAGCAATTTGAGACGGAAGAGCGATTGAAATCGACCACCGAGACAGGGTCGAAAAGATCCTTGGAGGGGCCACGAGCAGACTTCGAAGCAGATCGAATGTCGCCACAGCCAGACCAAGTCTGGTGGACCCAATTATACGGATGGCCACATTGTACCAATGTGATGACTGTATAGATTGCGAAAGTGTGCGCCGGTGGATATGAAAAACTCGCCCACGACCTGAGAATGAAAGGCAGTAGCGAGCAATAAGATCGCGATCTTCCCGAAAGGAACGCCTCGCCCTTTCAGGTCATCGAGCAGATGCCATGTCGCCCATTCATTTCTCCTCATCGTTCATGTCGAATTGATCCTGCAGTATCCGTCAGCTAACTCAGAGCGATACCTGCTGTATGTATGTACCCTCAGTCCCACGATTGTCGCAGCATCATTTGCAGAATTATCAAGGACTTGCCCCCACATCTCCTTCACAATCTTCTTCCTCCGAGTCAACGACTTCTGGATCATCTTGGACTGCTTATCGACTTCATCCTTCTCTTCTTTGCTCACCGGTTGAACATTGCCAGACCTCAGACTAGTCAGTCGTTCAAGTATCTCCGTACGCTCGGTATCCTTTCCAGCGATGGCGGTGCGCAGGTCGGCGGTGGAGAGTGTGCTGTTCAGTGAAGAGAGCGTCGAACGAAGTGACTTTGCCGTCGTGTTTAGAGTTGAGGTTTCATCGTGCAGCTGCTTGGTGCGCATGTCCATCTCGGCAAGCTCCTCGGGTGAGAGCGACTCCTCCGGTTTCTAAGACTGTGAGTGGGAAAAATTGGGATAAAAGGGTGCGCGTACCTGGATGACATGATAGACGCTTTGCTTTCCTGTCATGAAGATGAGCTTGCTGGCATGGCGCGCTTTGTCATGGATGACACGTACCAGAATCACGCCCATCTATTTCCTTGCGCTCGCGAAGCTCCTTCAAGATCTTCTGGGTGGCAGCTAGACGCGGCCGGTGAGTAAAAACAGGTTACGATGACTGAGAGGACGCACCTTTCGTAACCTTGTTGTGGAGGTTGGCAGAAATGTCAGTCGCCTATCAGGGATGAGCTCATTGTAATTCAGTCTTTGAGAGAAGGGCATTACTGAGTATGGTCGGCTATGAGCAGAATCATAGTTAGAACCTCTGCAAATGATGCGCACACGGCAGAGTGGGTCCTACTTTTGCTTTCCTAAAAGTGAAGGTGAGTCTGGGCTCACAGCAGTTGCGTTGGAGAAACTTACTCAGATAGTGAAGGATCATATCAGTCGCTGCGAAATCGTGAGTGATGCGCCCTCCCCGTGCAGGTGTGACGAGAGCTCGATTGAGCCTGGAGCATTACCTGCGTCGCCTTTCGCTGGCTTCTCTGCTTTCTCCTTCTTGGGCGCCATTTCTGATGCGGGCACAAAAATCGGCAATGCACGATGGCCGCAGTGGAGCAAAGAATGGAAGAGAGAAGCTTGAGGGAGTTGGCGATGGCTGATGATGATTGAGATGAAATTTCATCGGAGATGCTACCTAAGTAGGTAGGGTGAAGAGCCGAGGTGGTCAACTCGCCAAACTATGCCTTCAAAATCTGATGGTCGATTTATAGCAATAGCAAAAGCGCGCTCGAAATGCCAAAGTTAGGAGGTACCATGAAGCCGTAAATCAAAAGGCCGTGCCGACAGTTATGCAGTGCTTCCCACCTAAATGCTGCCTATCTACCTCCCTGAATGCCATTAACTCCACGCGATGCTGCCAGACACCAGCTTCTCACATGACGATCTGTTCGATTGTAAGCTTGATAGTTCCGTTGAATAATGACTCGGAACTTACGCAATCACTCTGATCCTTCACCGCGGGCACACCCATGTCATCAAACGTCTTCGGTCCCTTCTTGGGAGGGCCAGCCGGTGTGGCAGGTTTTGGAGCAGCAGCTTGAGCAGCGGGCTGTGCAGGAGGCTGAACGGGTCTCCCTGCGTTCGGCTGGGTTCTGCCTGGCTGAGATCGGCCGCCAGCTTGCTTGACTGGAACCTGTGGAAGAGACATCGTAGCTTGCGTAGAGTCTGTTCGTGGTGGACGGCCTCCAGCATTTGGTTGAGGCTGTGACTGCGTACGTCCTTGTTGCTGCAGATGGGATGGACGGGCATTTGAAGGTGGCCTAGCACTGTCTCCACGCGGCGGACGATGTGCGGCGCGAGACTGGTCGACTGGTGACGATTTGCGCGCCTGAAGAGGTGCTACATAGCCAATGTCTTGTAGTGATGGCTCTCCGTGCAGTACGTTCGGGGAAGGACGTCCGCCAGACGCAGTATAACCAATGTCTGCAGTCGGTCGCTGTGGCCCACCAGGAGGAGCACCCGCGCTATTTGGCCTACCATAGCCAGGCTGCCCCGGTGGAGATGCTGTACCGTTTGGACGAGCGTAGTTGGGCTGCGAATTCTGTGGTCGTTGTTGACTTGGAAGCCCTGGTCGTCCATTGGAACCGACTTCAGCAACCGCCGTTGCAGGTCGTATCGGAAGACCGGATTGCGCTGGGGTGTTCCGTCCATATGGATTTTGTTCTGGACGCTGTCCGTAGACAGCTGGATTGATGTTGAAAGCACTACCAGATGACTGCCGCGTCTGAAATTGACCTGGTCCGGCTGATGCAGATCTCAACTCCGGAACGAAACCACCTGCCAAAGGAGCGCGTCCTGGCGGGATTTTCGGCGGACCGTTGTCCACGGGGTAAGGCGCGACAGATGTTGGTATGTGTGAAGGAGGAGGGACTAGTGGTGGACCATTGTCCACTGGATATGGCGTAGTCGAAGAACCGCGTGGTGGAACGGCAGACATTCGTCCAGGCCCTGGTGGGTACTGTTCCTGCTCATCCGACACCGAAGGCAGACTCGAATGCGCCTTGAGTCTATCAGGTCTCTTGCCGCGCATTGAGCCATACTGCGATTTTATTTTGCTGATGGCGATGTTCTCGTGGTCTGTTTTTGATAAGACAGACGAATGTCTCAAGCCTTCAATTCGTCCAACAGCATCTTGGTTACCATTCCTCGCAGCCTTGTCGTACCACTCAGTGGCCTTGTCCAGATTAACAGGCACAAACATTCCGATCTCGTTGAAGTATCCCAGCGCGAATTGTGCAGTTGCCAATCCACTTTGCGCAGCTCTCAGTGCATATTCATACGCCAATTCCTCGTTCTTGGAGAATATACCTTCCGAACCGCACAGAAACCACTTGCTGATCGCCATTTCTGCTTCCGGTTCCCCTTGACGCGCAGCAAGAGCATTGTAATGCAGAGAGAGCGCGGGATCGAAGTCGCATCCCAAAGAGCATAATTCGTACGCCGTGCCCATTTTCAACTGTGCCTTTGCGAATCCCAAGTATGCTGCTTTCTCGATGTTGACGCGAGCTTCTCCTTCGTTATATGGCAATATCGATTCCGGCACGGTGACCTGGGGTAGCTCTCTCGCTTGCAACATACCAAGCACATAGGCTCCCTGAGGCGCATTTTCATCAGCCTGCTCTGCCGCAATCCGTAACATGCGCACTCCCTTTGCGAAATCCTGTGGTTGTCCCATCTGTCCCATAAGGGTCATCATACCCAGCCTGTAATTTGATGCAGCGTCTCCGGCGTCCGAGCCACGTTGGTAATGTACGAGAGCCTTGATCGGGTCATTGTTTTGTTCGAACTGCATTCCCATGCGGTATTCGGCTCTAGCAAAGCCCTTTTCTGCCGCCCTTGAATAGCATCTGAACGCTTCCCGTTTGTCTTGCCTCCAACCAAAGTTGCCGAATTCTAGCCACATGCCCTTCATAAACTCAGCCTTAGGATGACCCTGTTCTGCCAAAAATCCGACAATACTGAGGGCGTCCACTTTCAACTGATGCTCGACCGCCGGTGTGGAAGGTCGTGCCGGCCTGTTCTCTGCCAGTCTCTCCTCGTATGTAGTGGCGGCTGCGACATATGCCAGAGCATCCTGAGCCCATGCCAATTGCATTTCAGGGTCGTTGGAAGACAAAACCGGGCCCCGGGCATTCTCCAATATCGCTTCTTTTTCATCGTCACTGGGAGGGACGTTCGGCAGGGGATTCATGAGCTTAGGAAAGGGGGAAAAATGAGGTAGTTCGGTTGTGGGAGTAAGCTGGGAGTACTCGGATGAAGCAGATTTGGGCGCAGCGGGGTTTTGGTATGGCTGGGGATTTGATTGCTGATACGGTTGCAGTGGAGGAGGTTGTTGATAGGGGAACATAGAGGTTCGCGGTCCACCGGTTCCAGACTCTAATTGAGCCAGGTTCTCTTGCATCTGATCAGGGACCTCTGGCATATGTCTGTATGAAAAACAATAGTCAGCACATTTCAATTGTCAATGTGGAGACCGTGGGTAGGCCGCGCCTCGTCGTGGAGAGCTACACTGACCTCTGAGGCGCCGGCGACACGAGTTCTGGAGCTTGATTCGGCATGTAATAGTCATCAAAGCCGCCTGGCACAAAAGTAGCACTCAGACCTGGATTGCCTTGGGGGTATGCCATGACGGAGCAATTAGGTGTGTTTTCGAGGTGGTATTCTATGTAACCAAGGGGATAAGCGCTTTTATATTAACACTCCAGTTTTCGCAAGGGAGATGCACAGAGTGGAGTAATTCCCACGCGCTCCGGCGGGTATGCTGCGGTTTATTAGTAGAGGAATCCAACGCTTCCTGGTGTTTTGATCTGGGCTGGTCCGCATACACAGCCACAAACTCAGCCGTCGATAAAGCCCAAAATAATTATCATTCAGCAAGCCCTTGTGAAGGAGGCGTAATTGAAGCTCGTGCCGTGAACTAAGAGGCCTCGGAGAGACGTCGTGGCCGGAAGAGACTCGGGAGAGTGATGGTGTTGGGTGCTAGGAGAGCGCAGAATGTAAAGGGATTCGACTTGGATCGTAGTGCGGTCTCGTACCTAGGGTGTGCCGCGTCGCGTCAGTCGCGTAAAGGTCTACGTAAGTAGCACCGATAAAGGAGGAAGTTCACCGCGCAGTACAGTAGTCTTTGTCTCTACTGTGAACTCGGTACTGTGTATCGAGTACCTGGCTGTCGATCTACCTACAGTACTGTCCACGGGTGTATTCCTGCTCGCGTCACTGCCTCACTTTGATTCGCCCACACGTGCTGACGGTCGATATCCACAGGTCCACACCAACCCCTTTTCACCTCCGGACCTGCCCTCCTCCTCCTCCTCCTCCACCGCGACTGCGCAGATCCAGGCTCCTGATCGAGTACGCACTGTACTAGACCCACAGAGATCCGACGAATCTACCAACTCGGCCTTGACTGGCCTCTCGATGGTTTCTTTGCGGAGGCCCTTCGCGAACACCAATTTCCAACTAAGGATATGGTCTACATTGGCGACAACGAAACGAGAAATATCATTCATGCGCTACAAGCTGAAATCGTGGCTATTCACTACAACGAAACAGAGGAAAGCCAACTGAACATCGAGCCATTTCGTGTGCAATCTCTTGCGGCACTTCAACCTTTCATGGAGTCTCGCCTCGACAACGACCCTACCTGAACCACCCGGACTTTACAATACCATAGTGCTAAAGAGTGAGTAGACCACTCAACGTTCTGTCAGCGGAATAGCTTCCTGGGACCTTGCGAACAGCGTGAAAAATCCGAAAATCTCGCTGTGCTGACATATCTTTCTCATCTCATATCGGACTTCCAAGTACGCGCACTTTCGAGGTGTCAACTCCTGTGTGAGACTCCAAAAGAAATCACGTGCTCAAACTTGGAAACCGAAGTATTGAATGGAATCTGGCGTTGCCTCTTTCGACCTGGCTCGCAATTAGGGGCATCCAAATTGACTGGAGAGACAGCTGTTACATAGCTGGATTGATCATGTCCGAAAAACTGGTGCGTCTCCCCAAGCGTTGTACTGAGGTCAACGGATAGGTAGTCGGTGAAAGCCTTACTTGCTCAGTAGGATCATCCTGGTCGTTGGAGACTACTTACCTACCCCAGAACGATGGATGGCATTATGGCAGCGATTACATCGGCTTGTCAAAATCGTCGCTGCCACAAGAAAAACATTGGCCTGTCAACTGGTTCATACTTCCAGGGCGAGATCGAATCGAATCGACCAACTTTAAGGCGACAATGACAGTTAGATTGCCAGAAATTTTATGTTTTCGACATTTACTAGATTTTTTCCTCCTAACTTGATGCTTGGGGCAATCAATCCAACTTGCCCAAAAGGCTTAACCCGACATGCGTGATGATGATGGCGTTCTTTACTGTGCAGGAAGATCAATATCGACCCGGAAGATCCAGCTTGTACCACAGTATGACATGATACTTGACTGCTCCCAGGATTCGACCGCATGACTCGCCGTCTCGGACTTGACTTTAGCGTTCGCAAAATCCATGATCCCCGGTCTGATCGGGACATCCTTTCCACAGTACTATATATAGAGAAATCGCCGCAATCAATTCTAAACATAGTGCCTGATTTACAGCGCCAAAACAATATCTCCCAACACAGGATCCTTGGTCCATCCAACTAAACCTCCATAACTAGATGAGCCTCATCATCCATCGACAGCTTCTCAATCTCGATCCTCCTCTGCAAGTTTGCGCAGCGGGACCTTGAGAACATGCCACAAACCGTGGTGTTGCGCGCACTCTGTTGTCCAGGATACTACTCGTCGACCAATCCGGCGACCGCAGAAGTAAGATTCACACTCAATAATAGTTGATGATGATCAGTTGAGTTGTGCCCAGCATGCTGTCGCTCATCGGGCCAAAGCTCCAGCAACGCGCTGCTGGGATATTTGATCCTCCTATATCTACCTTAATACTGCGATAGACAATGCAATTTATACGATCTGCATCTCCCGCTCCTCACTTGGCTCACCGTCCTCCAATTTTCTTGCCGACTGAATGCAGTAGACTTTCATTGTATGTGGTGAACTGACGCTCATCTGAATCAACATGAGAAGACTCTCAGCAGTTTTTCTTTTTGCTATCAGAATAGCGGCTTTCCCTGTGCCCGGAGAGGTGCAAACGGATCTCGACCATCACTTCGCCGACGAGATCATTTCAGGAAGAGATGGTGACGGAGCACAGCTGGTAGGACGGTCGAAGCAACCTGTGCACTTCAACCCTTTGGCTGCTCGACAATTTGACTTGGGAAGCATTTTTGGAGGTCGTCCTAGCGGCCAACGACCTGCGGGACAATTACCAAGTATTCCTGGATTTCCGTTTGGCAGAGGAAGCCAAGGCGGGCGAGGAGGCGGACGAGGAAGTCGGGGTGGAAGAGGACAGCAAGGCCAGCAACCACAGCCCAATAGGCCTCCAGGTTTACCCTCGAATCCACAGCCTGGATCAACATGGTTACCAGGAGGCGTACCTGCTGGCGGACCTGGATACCAAAGTTCAACAGACGCGCCTCCAGTAGAGCCTAATCCTACCGATCCTGCTGTCGAAGATACTCCGCCAGCACCTGTGGAGCCTTTGCCATCTTCTTCTCCCTCACCAGCACCAGAAGGGCCATTGCTGCCAGGAGGCGTACCAGCCGGTGGGCCTGGGTATGAGGCCCAGAATTCAGCCAATGAGCCCTCAGCCGCTCCAGCTCCAATTCCTTCATCAGATGACGGGCCTGTAGCGCCCATCGAGCCTCGTCCAAAACCAAGCCCTGCGCCGACATCCTCGCTGGAGGCAACTCCCGCTTCCCCTGTCACTCCAATTGCTGGACCCGGTCCTGTTGTTAGTCTGGAAAATGGACCTCCCTCACCATCGCAGCCGAATTCATCCCCGGATGGCGTTACCGCACCTGTTGGTGATCCGTACCTAGTCACCTTGCCACCTCTGAAACCCAGTGATCCGCTGCCAGACTCTAAACCAAAAGGAGTTCTCGCCCCACAACCTCTAAACGGTGGTGCTTCCTTCACAAATACTCCAGGGCTTCCTGCTGGTGAACCGTATGTGGTGGCATTGCCTGATTCGAAGCCAAAGGCGACATCTGCTCCACCAAACACAAATGATGGTGCTTCTTTCACGAATAGTCCTGGGCTTCCAGGTGGTGATCCATACGTCGTGACATTGCCTAATCCCGTACTCGAAGGTTCACCCGCTCCACCAACGCCGGCAGATGGAATCTCGTTCACAAATAGTCCCGGACTTCCTGGTGGTGATCCATATGTGGTGATTCTACCTGGATCAAATCCGAAAGCCACTGTTGCGCCTCAATCAACAAATAATAGTGCCACCTTCGCAAACTCTCCAGGACTTCCGGCTAGCGATCCGTATGTCGTGACCTTGCCTAAACCAAAGCCTCAAACAACAGCTGCTGCACAAGCGCTCCCTAAGGATGTACCAATGTCTAGTTCGCCAGCCAAAGCACCACCGCCGGACGAGATGAGCTTTTCAAGCTCCGTCGGTGCACTTCCAGGCGATCCTTCCGTGCCTATTCTTCCAAAGCCACAAGCAACCTCTCGAGCAGCTGATTCTAGTGGTACGAAGCCGGAAGGAACCCCGCTGCCAGATTCAGGTAGTCTTCCTCCATTGGGGAAGATTGGCGTATTGCCAGGTCTCACAGAAGTCTCAGTTCCATCTCCAAAGGCAGAAGGCAGTGACTCGATATCTCCGCCAAACCCCGAGGCTCATCTTTCTTCCCTCAGCACTAACGGAGGCAAGTTCGAACCATACAATCCAATCGCCGACCCGCTTGGCCCGGGGACCGAATTGAGTGAGGCTCTAGAGGATGCTGAATCCAATACGTGGGGACCCATCATCTGGGAACCTGTCCCTCCAAAACCCAAAAATATCAAGCAGTTGCCAAAGCCTGTAGGACCACCAGTTGTTGTACCAGCGCCGGCGTTTCCATCAAACAATATCGCGCCACAGCCCAGCGCTACTCCAACGAGTGCACCGGAGATTCCCAACTTACCGAAAGATCCAACATCCCCTGGCCTTCAAGAGCCATCAGCTCCAGATATCTTAGCCCCAAACGTCGCACCGCAACCCATAGCCGGACCTACAAGCCTTCCAGCCTCCGACTCACCAAAACCTCAAAACGGCGTACCTGCCACAGAATCGGTATCCGAGGGGCCATATGTTCCGATTGGATATGATCCAGCTGTTCCCGCCGCAGAGACGATGGGAGCGGAGGGAGGATCGAATATACCGCCCGCTTCTCCTGTTGCCGCAGAACCAGCTCCACCACCGATTGCGCCTCCGATCTCAGCTCAACCCGAATCCGTAGTACCCGAAGCCGCACCAGCAACCGCCGGCATAGCATCACTCTACGCCCAATGCGGCGGCCGTGGCTACAACGGCCCAACAAAGTGCGCCGCTGGTTCAGGGTGTAAAATACAGAACGAATGGTACTATCAATGCGTTGCTATCGACGAAGCAGGTTACTCCTCTACCCTTTCTCAACAACAAGAACAACAACAAAACGGGGGCAGAAATGATGAGAGTGAGGGAGAAAGAAGTCGTTCGGACCCGCAAGAGACATACAGCGATAGAAAAAAGAGCCAACCATTCACACCGCAGTCCGCTAGACCGGAAGGAAGGCATGGGCCTGCATCGATCTAGAACCATGTACTTGGAAGGGAGAGAACGATTCCGAGAAAGAAGACGAGCGGAAGGAAGTTAAAGCCGATGAACTTTGATTCTTTTTGTGGCGGTGATGGGACTTGCAAGATGGCTGCTAAGGACCGGTGTAAGTGTTGACACATTCCTCGTGCGAGAACCATATGTTGTAGAAACTTCATATCCTTGTTGCCAAGGATATCCGCATGAATCCACGACCAGAGAGAGAGAGAGAGGGACCTAGTGCGCAAAGATCCAGAGCGTAACGGCTCATAAGTATTGCGCAGGAAAATCTCGCCCAGATATTTACAAATCAGATAGCTCGTATACACAGGGAAGGATGGCAGGTTTTTCATTCTTGAGCTCTCAAACAGTTTGAAAAGAGCATGTTTCCTAGAATTGGTACTCCCAGGTCTCTAATAGAACAACATCTTAGCCGCTGGTCTGCTTGTGCAGTAAATATCTTATGAAGCTCGCAATGTGCAAAGTCTAAGCACGCATTCGATTGAACAGATGTCTGATTTTCTAGAAAAAGATTCGATACAGCTGCAATGATGAGCAGTATCTGTTCAAGACATCATTCCATAGCTCCGAGTTGTACTGTACGGAGTATAGCTTGGTTGGAATTGGCCACTTGCTTTGAGGCCGCCGGCCGCCTAATACGGATACCTGCCCCACCTAACTTCACTAAATTTAACGCGCGCCGCGCAGTCCTGAGCTCTAACAGCCAGCACTCACCAACCATCTCTTCATTCTTATTCCTACACAACATGACTTCTCTACTGCCTCGTCTTTCAGGCACTAGACGCATTCCACAATTAGGCTCGCGACTCTCTGTCTCAAATAACACAGGACTGAACCTCTCGCGATCACGATTTCCCCTTCCAAACCATAACCTACCGAATCAATCCTCAACGAGAGCCTACGTGCCCTTTGTGACGGAGATAACTGTACGAATTTGATTAGGGTGCTCTGGCCAGCCGCTGACTGGACTGTAGGGAGGAACATGGCATACCTGTACGCACCCCGCTTGGCCTGCACTGTCGTCCATGTGCCGGCGGCCTCGCTGTGAAACGGATACTGACAGCAACAGCCGACATATATTCACGGTTATTGAAAGTAGGGAGCTGAAGCAGTCTGTGCGCTTATAACATCAAGCTCACTATTGCATAGGAACGAATCATACTGGTGAACGGCAAGATTGACGACCACGTCGCATCTGTTGTGTACGCCCAACTGCTGTTCCTGGAGTCGGAAGCACCAGACAAAGCGATATCCATGTACATAAATTCTCCTGGGGGATATGTCACATCAGGTAAGGAAGCGATGGGAAGGGTACAATCCGAATCTTTCCAGCTGACAGAATTGCGCAGGAATGTCCATTTACGATACTATGCAATACATCCGGTGCCCGATAACTACAATCTGCATGGGTCAAGCCATGTCCATGGGATCCATCCTCCTCGCCGGAGGCTCTCCAGGCCAGCGCTACTCCCTGCCTCACTCATCGATAATGATACATCAACCGTCTGGGGGCTATGCGGGACAAGCTGTGGACATGGAGATTCATGTGAAGGAAATCCTGCGCACGCGAAAAAAGCTGAACGAGATCTACCAGAAGCATTTGACGAAACCACATACAATGGACGAGCTGCTGAAACACATGGATCGGGACAATTTCATGGATGCCGAAGAGGCTTTGGAGTTTGGACTCATCGATAGAATACTGACCAGGCGGGAGGTTGATGATAAGACCAAGGCGGACTGAGGGCATACTTAAGGACTCGGGAATACTTGAACCGCGATGGAGTGGATTGGGGTTATCGCATTCTACCACGAGGCTCTCTGCAGACAACAAACAAAGCCGTGTTGGATACTATGTGCGCGAGCGTTGTGGACACCAAGGGATTGTCGAATGACGACCGGGCTGACCCAGGGACTCTCGAGCATCTTCACTTCTGTACCGTTTCTCCAACGCGAACTCAAGTTGCCAAGTTTCTGAAGATTCAGGAAAGGCTTGTCACAAGGAATGCAGCGATAATATTGTTTGATCGAGAGCATTATATCCGGGCCTAGTTGTTTTGAGCGCACCTGGAATTGAGAACGGATTGCTTGGAAAGTCCATTACATGCTCTGCTGGTAAGGTAGAATATCATAAGCCTGTGGTAGCTTCGGAGCGATAGAAAAAAGGGCCTTCAATTGTGAATGAGAACAATTGAGGCATAGCTCGGTGTAGCTTATGTGGAGATACAGACTTGATCATACAGAGTGGATCAACAAGTCAAAACCAAGATTGTGCTCTCCTTCGCTTTTGAACAATATGTCTCTAGATGGACCTATTTCTCGAACGCCAAGCACATTGGCTGGCAGCTCGTTGGTGATTATTTCAACACCAGCTGGAATGAGAAGTCCTCGAAATAAATGCCTTGACAGCAGCAATGACGGGAGTTTGATGTTCCACCGTAAAAAAGTTGGAACGACCGCGACTTTGCTGTTTCCGGAAAAGTGGAAACACAAGTTCTGGCCTGCTGCCCCGATGACGTTCATCGCTGCAAACAAAACACTGCCACACGTCCTGTGCTCAAGACCAAGACCTTCCCTCGTCAACCACGGACTCGAAACAACGTCCAATTGCCAACAAACACTCATATCCCACAGAAGCTTCTCTGCCTCATAATCTGCTATCCACGCCTGCAAGTCGTCAATTCAATGTCTAAGCGCGTCAACACTGCAAACGGCAGTGCCCAAGAACCCATCATGGACAAGAAGGATGGCGAGGATCGTGAGTTGTGTTTTGAAGCTGCGGATGAGGATAAGACTCATCCTGTACAGCCATGAAGAAGCAGGTCAGGCTTCTTGCCGAAGATCAGGGACATTTCTCTATCATCAGAGCGCTACATCTTGCGGACCTCATCACCGAGCTCAACGGTATGTTTTCTTCCTCAGCATCAATGCGAGAAGGAATTCCACTCATCATTGGCAGGCTTTTGTGGTGTCATGTCTATTTTCTCCTCCCTCCGCTATTGCCTAGGCGCCCCCACCGACACATCAAACCTCTACGCAGCCCTGGCCTTCATGCCATTCGGTCTCTTCTTCGACTTCATGGATGGCAAAGTTGCACGATGGAGGAAAAAGGCCAGTCTGATGGGTCAGGAATTGGACTCGTTGGCTGATCTGGTATCTATTTCTTTCCGCATAGCTACCACAAGTACCGCGCTCATAATTCACGACTAGATCTCTTTCGGCGTCGCACCAGCTGCTGTCGCATTCGCAATTGGTCTGCGAACTCCTGTCGACCACCTCTTCCTGACTTTCTTCGTCCTCTGCGGTCTCACCCGCCTCGCTCGATTCAATGTCACCGTCGCTGCCCTGCCCAAGGACGCAACTGGCAAATCAAAATACTTTGAAGGGACCCCGATACCAACTACTCTAATGGAAGACTCCATCATGGCATACTGGGTTTACAAAGGATGGGTATTGGAAAACCTGCCTTGGGGTGTCGTTGGCGCTGGTACATGGTGGGAGTTTCACCCGATCGTTGCCATGTTTGTTTTGCACGGATGTACCATGGTCAGCAAGAGCATCCATATTCCCAAGCCATAGATCTCTGTCGAACACGAGGAGAGAATGCGGGGAGTTGGCGGATGGAAGAGCAAATGGCGCGGGATATTAAAAATGGGCGAGCATAAGTATGGATAAGTACAGCATTATCACGGGTGACTTTTGATACTACTCTGCTCTGTTACCTAGCGAGCGGTCAATAATGTAGAAGCGCGATGTCTGATGACACTAAGCTATTCTGCGAATCGGACGAGTAATCCGATGTCGGTCGTGACTCTGCCTGAAATGCGGAAATATTGCCAATTTGAGGACGAAATCAGCTTTAACATCTAACCTCACGAATTTTGACATTAAGTGTATTTGCTATTGTGGATCTAATCTCCAGGCGGCTGACACGTGATTTTCTATAAGCTTATTACTTGTTGAAGATTTGAGAACGGCTGCCACGACAACTTCAAGCAACAGGTCAGCCTTGCTGTTCTTGAGCCCGGGCTGTCCAGGAAAATCCAAGATATTAAGTTCCAATACGGTGTCCGTATACGAAAGGGCTAATCGATGGCTTACATACAGACCCTGGGACATCCCGATGCGTGGAAACATACTCTATTCTGCACGCAACTTCGTCATGGACAGACGTCTATGTCTCGGATCTGCACCGCATTGTTTTTTTCTCGTTTGGGGCAGTCGCTCAGATGATGTTGCGCGTCGTATCTTTGGCTGGACGCGAGGGGAAAGCAGCTGCGCCCCACGGCATGATGAAGTTGAAGGGTGGCGTATCGCGAAAGATACAAATCTTCAAGAAGTATGCGCCTAGGTACTCACCCTTTGAGCAACGCGGCTTTGATCTCAGCGGAATGCCCGCCCAGGCCCAGCTCATCTCGAAAGACTTGTATATCGCGTCCACTTCACCAAACCAGCGCGACGCGTCCTGAATACGTAATGGATCATGAAAAGCGGCCTCGCCATCGACGAAACAATGCGAATTCCCCCTCCTTCACGCTCCGACAGACACCAAGCTTTCCCCATCTTCGGTCCCCTTGGCCGCACCAAGACCGTGTATATAACAAGCCAAGCGCCAACACCGCCAACTATGGAGTCAAAACCTCTTGAACAGTGGATCCGCAGGTTTCACAGCAGTAACGTTTATTTCGACGACATCTTCACAACCTTCATCCACGGTCACAAACGATTTATGCAACGGAAAACGTACATATCTTTGGTTGGGAGAAAAACAAATTACGTCTATTGTAAGGGATATAGTGTACCGCAGTCAACTCCGCGGCGCCTCCGCCTCCGCCTTCAAGAATGCATGGGGTATCGAACATGTTACCTAGCCAAAGTGTGCGATAAAAGCGAGTAAAGAGATGAGAAAAAGGGGAAAAAATGTTGGGGCCGTGAACAGTCGCAGTCATACAGCTGTGGCACCGGCTCTCCTCGCACTGGTCTTCATTCCTCATCGAGGAGGCGTGGATGGCAGACACGACCGCGCCTATGTCACCAAAAACAGTATGGGAGAGGGCCTTTGTCGTTTCCTCTGCAGCCTCGTGAGCTGTGATAGCCGTCGATGCAGCGACAATGGTTATTAGTGCTTATGCGCGTTGATAATCACACCGAGATCGCCTTTAAGTGCCTTCTCGATGAGATTGGGCTCTCCTAGGATTCCCTGGGTGTAGCGAGAATTGAATTTCAGGACTTTCTTCATCGAGTTGAAAGAAGTCGGGCTAATTGGGAGTGGCTGCTCCGCGACGAGGAATGTGATGCCTTCTTTGCATGGTGGTGTGGTCAGAGACCCCCTGTACTGTCGTAGAGGAGTGGTTTCGAGATGCTTGATTATGGCTGTCATGTCGAGCGGACCTGTCTCTGTGACGGATCCTGGTTCTGATATCTTGCTGACTACTTTGGCCAGCTTGCTGATTAGAGGAGTGCTAAACAGCGATACGTCGAAGAGAAGACCGAGGACGACGACGTTGCCATCTGCATCGTACCATTAGTCATTACTGCGGATTCAAGCGAGGTAACAACTTACCGGCGGATTGATGAACCATGTGCATCTCCAGTGGAAAGTATTCATCATTGATGCGATGCTCGGACGGTGAGTGAAAATGGAACTGTTTGAGACTAAAAGTCGCGTTCGCAAATTCAAGTTTTCCATTGGCGATGACCTCCACTGTGGTGCCGAGATTCTCAAATTCTGCGTGCTCGATCTTCGGAATGTGTATCCTTGGCCGAGAGGTTGCCTGTTTGATGGTCGAATCTGGAATCGTTAGCCATCTATTTCACCCTCGTATGATCGTGGCCGCGAATGGGAGTCGCTCCACTCCGAGATATCCGAGAAGTCGGCGAAGGAACTTACCAATGTCGATTGGGGACTGATATTCGCCCTTCTCGCAAAGGGAGTTTTCTTTTGCAAGTGTTTGCCATAGGAGAGGGCCAACAAGGCCAGAATATCCAAATTTCGACACCTCGACACTGTTGTTTTCCGCCGCGCGTCGATGTAAATGTCCCATACAAGTGGCATGGGCCACTCCGAGCATTGTCGCAGTAAAGGTTAACTGAATCAACATAGTGATACTGGTAGCAAAATGCGAAGGGAAAAACGGAAAGAATGCTGTTGCGGTGGAAGATGTTCTGTATAGTTGAGACCGGTAGTGATCGAATTGCTGGATTCCACAACAGAAAGCAGACGACCTTTATATTCTATATTATTTCCCGAATTTTTCGGCCAAAATAAGGCCAGAACGCGGCAAGTCGGGAGTAAGCAAAGAGGTGAGATATCGTGGCTCAGGTCGATTGAGTTGCGCACGCAGCTGAGGCGCGGATGACATACCAAGAGATCAAGAAATGCACAGTTGATATATCCGCACAGCGACAACAATGCTAAAGACGGGCAGAATTAAAGTGGCCTGCACTGTGTGAAAGAGAAAGGATTGAAAAGAACAATTCGAGTTTGTCGATCAATTAGATAGGAGGATATAGTGACCTCGGTAACAGCTGGCAAAATACAGACCACTTGCCAAGGGCATTGCGAAGGTTGGAATCGTGAGCATATCGTAAGTCAAGGAGTATTGGCATTGCAGAAGGCGAGAAATGAGACAGGAGGTCCTAACGAGTGTGGCCAGCGGTCAAACAATACAGGGGGAGGCTCTTGGTATAAGCTCAGCAGTCGATCAAGAAAATAGCTGACGGCCTGCGGCTGAGATATCTCAACCTTGGGAAGCAAAGAACGGGGGACAGGACGAAGCGAGCGAAAATGTATCTCGAGTCTAGACTCGGGTAAGCTCTTAAACTTTGAGCGTGTCGCGGAGTGCTGTTCTCAACTATTTGGAGGATACAAACGCATGAGAAGCAGAGGATGTGGGGAGAGCAGAGAGAATGGCTTTTGTGTTGTCAAAACGTGTTTCGAATCGCCGAATGCTTGAGGCGATGGATCTTTACTGGTTGAGATGGCTGTGGCTTGCGCGCCGGTTTCTAGGGATCAAGATTCTGGTGATAATGGTTCGAGTGGTGGATAAGGGGGCCCTAACTTGGCGCTCGTCAATGCATTCCTAGGTTGAACCTTCTACTCGATGATTTGCCAAACATCTTGGGATGTTTGTCAAGGCTTTTTCGTTGGGGACCAGTCTTTGCACCGTTCAACCACTGCCATCATTTCAGCGACGCTGCATTCAGGGCGAAGGCTGTGGTAGACGGCGACATCCAGCGCGAAGTCTCAAATGTCCAGAAATATCTTCGGCCTGCGTAAGCCTGCGGATGAGAAGACGAACAGGGGAGTTGGGGGAGATGAGGCGAGTTGCTGACGCTGAGAGACGATTTGTGGTTGGCCACCATTTCTGGCATGGCACGCGCTCGCTTGCGACGCGGTGCATCTATTCTCCCGCGGCCATTGTTGAGTCGGATCGAACAAGGGAAAGCAATACCTATAATACTCGGATTTCTAGGATTTGGGACAGAAATGTCAGCTTCTCCCACCTTCTGTTCATCCCAATATCTCCACAGCAAAGATCAAGGATCCACCTGCTTCCAAGTCAACCCCGAAAACGCAATAATGACATTGAACAATTCATCCTTCTTCTCCAACTTTTCTATCTTCATATTGATACCATCCTTGAATCTCAATTCCAAGAAATTCTCAGTCTTCTTGACAATCGCCGTCTTGCCATCGCCTTTCTGCAATTCATGCAAGGAGGTGAAGGGTCGTTCCCACAAATTTTCAATGGGAAACCGACGAGTGAAATGGATACTGCTAAAAGTTACCACGATGGTGCCGGAAATGCCGTTCCATTTGCAGGGTATGGCGAGGATGTCTTGAGCGGAAGGGACTGCGTGATCTTTGTCGAGTGCATCATCACGCATCTTCTTGGCTTGTCCACCTAGATATTTGAAGGAGGACTCGATGTGAGTCGGTATGTCCCAGAATATCCATTGCATAGGTGCGACAATACTATAGTAGTCCGGAGCCCGCCACGATATTGGTCGATCAACGAAGAAGCCGACAATTACCGCCAATGTCGAGATTCGTAGAATGAACTCGCTGCTCAAGAAGGTTGCCATCGTGATGGCACAAATTACGACTGAAAGCAAGACAGCAGTAGCACGAGGTGTCTTCCACTCATAGAAGTTGGAGAACATCTCCATCCAGTCAGCTAATACCTTGATCTGTGGCTGAATCATTGGTCCGATATTTTCAACCATTGGCTCAAGCCAGTCCGAGGACCCATGACGATTGATCATCTCCCCGAAAGTGTCTGGAGTCGCATTCTCATTGCCGATTCGTTCGTGAGACTCCTTAAGCATTTGCATTCGCTCAGGCTGTTCGCGCGATCGGACAACCGTGTACGCTAGGATGCCGAATACGAATGTGAAGACACGATTGCTGCACCACACGACAAGCCAAATCGCGAACCATGAGGCGGATCTTCGAGGCTGCTCCCATTGCCAGAGTCGACGAAGGCGGGATAATCGCTTTTGGAGGGAGCTGGAGGCCATGACGATCCGCTCTGTTTCTTGTAAGAGGAGATCCCGATCCCACTTCATCTTATCCTGGCGCACAAGTCAACCAATGATCTTAATTTAGAAGATATCGACACAAAATCGACATGAGTGGCGATGGCGTGGAAAATCTACCGGGCAAACAGCCATGGTGGATTGGAGACCAGCGAACTGATTGTCTTACCTGCTGTGAGCTAAAACGAGGTGAATCTGCCCAAGCTTGACTAAGAAGAATCTTAGTCTGACGAGGCCATTGGGCCCAGTTCTTGCCCTGCGGCTCGTCATCGCTCACCCACCGGCATGTAGACAAAACCGGGAATTTGGAGTCTTCCGTCGGCGAGAGCACACGCGCGCGATGAACGTATCTGCTCAATGTCCAAGCCACTTTCTTGGATTGGCGGCTCTCTTCAAGCCCCTCGAATTCTTTTCGGATCACGTCCCATTGCGGCTTGTTATCAATCTCGCTATCCGAGAGAGCAGAGCTTTGTTGTTTGAGTTTCTCATGGCCACGGAGGAATTCTTCGTCATCGCTGCGTGAAAAGTATGGCTCTTCGGAGGTTGCGAGCGTCCTCTCGGCTTTTCCTTGTGTGGCTTTGTGAGGATGTTTCACGATTTCCTTCAGATCGTGGCGGTTGTCGGGCAACTGGTCCTTTATCTGACCGAGAGTGGAGGACTCGGCGTTCACTGTTGGGTCTGGGTTGAAACCTGGATCTTGTTCAATCTTGTCCTGGACTCCATCATGGCCATCGTGTAAATGTTGGTTGGGATCATCGATGTGAAGTAGCTTTTTGGTCTTCGACTTTGCCACTTTGGATTTGTTCTTTACCCAATTGGCTGCTTCCTTGTGCTTCGAGTGGCCAGCATCGGGATCTGTTGAGCTGAGTGTTGAAGGTGTGTTTGTAGTATCGGAAGAAGAGGTGTCTCTCTTGACACGGGCCAAAGCAGGAGGAGATTCATAGTGGTCGTTCATCGTGTGTGTGGATTAGGAGTCTTCAGTAACGATCTGGACATGGGCGATGATGGAGAACGGTGAGAGATGTATGAGAATGCACTGCAGTGTCTGCAACATGAATGACGTCCCTGGTATCACCCGGCGGAATGTTGCAGGCACGCCTGGTTTGCCGTCTTCTGATTACCGCTCGACCTGGGCGTCATTTCTGGTAATTTTGGCGAACAAGGCATGGTGCTGTTTGTTGCTAACGAAGGAAAGATCAGTCGGTGCATGCAGTCCCTTCTCAACGTCGGCGTCATTCCGGAGGTCATTCCGATCTGTTCAGGTTTACTGTGAAAGCGGGCAATCTGCAGACAAACGAAGGCACTGTATCTCACGTCAATAAGGATGAGTCTCGATCAAACGTTTGACAGCTCATTGCCAAAGATCAGAGCAGTACAGCCAACCCGTTGTTGGCTATTGTGCCGTGGGCGCCGAAATGGAAGGATAGCTGAGATCGAAGCAAGGAATGATGCACGCATTTGGTTTCCCGGCTAAGCAGTCCATGATTGGATCCATTCGAGGGAAGATGATTGGATCCATTCGAGGAATAATGATTGGATCCATTCGAGGAATAATGATTGGATCCATTCGAGGAATGATGAAGCCGTACTTGTTGAAGTTGGATTTGATGGAAAACATTGGAACTTCCTCGGCATGATGCGTGATGAGCAGTACGCCTTAGTCAGCTTTCCTAGTTCGGCAAGGTACACGAACTTTGTCAACATCGATATCGTTTACGAGATTGCTTCTCTCAGGTATTTATAATTCTTGATTGATTACTCGCCGTGACTGCTGCTGCATATCGCAGGGCTGAGGCTGTCTACAGCCTTCCCTTTGCTACACCACATAATGCATATCTTCATGTCCACCATCACTTGGTCATGCGGCTACAGCCTCGCTCAGAGCCCCCCAGCCACCAGCCATCCAAGGCGCAACAAGAATCGCTCTCTGCGCATCAGCGACCGTCCCAGCATTAGCGTACGCTTCAGCCAATTCCTCAGCTCCAACAGTGCCCCTCGGAGGAACACTTCGCTCGGCAACAGCTAGTGCCATCTTTCTCGGATATGGATCATCAAACTCCTCCGAGAAACGTGTCCAGGGCCCAGACTTCCACGGGTAAAGCATGACACCACTCTGTACCTCCGCCTTCGTTTCATCCTCAGCATCAGTTCCGGCCGGTGGGCAAAGTTCAGCCATGGCTTCAAGGACCCGCTCGACTTTGTTCATTTCGACATCTGTAAGACCTTCCGAGACACGAAGGGCCTCCAGCTCGTCACGGACAGCTTCAACAGCATCCATCTCTTCATCCATAGAAGCCATGACCCCAAGCATCGTCAGAACACCAACATGTCCAGGAGCTCGCTCAACACAATCCATGAGTTGATCTCTGGCAACAGATCTCTCTTCATCTCCGCCCTTGGCCCATAGAACCTCGGAAAGAAGACAGATGACGTCAGGGTTTCCGTCGCTTTCTTGCAAAGCTTGCTTGAACGCTGCGAGCGCTGAGTCCATGTCTTGTACGAAATACTTTGCCAATCCAAGAGTCAGTCTTGCGGAAAGTCGCAGCTTAGCACGAATTTCGGCAGGCATGCTTGTGTCGTCGTCGGGGGTGAGGTCAAGAGCGGTAGAGGCTTCTTCTGCTGCTGTTGCAAAATCCTCTGCAGCGAGGCAATTGCGGGCGAAGTCGGTCTTCGCGTGTGCAAAGCGTGTCATTGTCGCATCATCTTCTGTATCTTCGAACTTGGACTCGAGGTCTGTGCAGAGCTGTGTCAATGTTCTAATCGCAGATCCATGGTCACCGACTCGCTCGTTGAACAACGCGGAAAGATGTTCGAAGGGGATGTCGTTCTCTGTGAGGGCGTGAATCTGTTTTAATGCGAAGAGAGGCTGGATGAGATTGAGCGTGTTATTAGAAGTGGCAGGATTGAGAATGAGATGATCGAAGGAGTGAGACGCATATTCCTTCTTTGCGATAATTGACGCTGAATCTGAGATTTCAAAGGCGTGGGTGAAGTGGAGAAAGGCTTCCTTGACCTCGCCCCAGAGCAAAGCAACAAGTCCCTCGCCTAACCAAGCGTGTGCATAATCCGGATCCGTTGACTGCGCCCGAGCGAATGTAGTGTGAGCGAGCTCATAGTCTTTTTGTAGCAGGTATAGAACCCCAAGATTCGTCCAAGCCTTGACATTGCGCTCGTTCAAGTGCAGACTTCGGACAAACGAATGCTGGGCGACCTTGGGGTTCAACTTTGTGGTCACTACACCAAGTGCGTTCCAGAACTCGGAGTTACCTGCCTCCAGCTCGATTGCGCGCTTGAAACAGCGCATAGAGGCTTTGAGAAATTTGGTGACACCCTTCCGCTTGATAATGGAACCATGGAAATCCTTGTCCTGCTCAAGACAAACATGTGCTCGATACTCGGTCCAGCCTAAGTTGTACCACGAGACAGCTTGTGCGTGGATATCATGCGAACAACTGATGATAGCTCTCTTCTCCGCGAGAATGCTAGCCTTTAAGCAGAACGTGAGGCTCGGTTCAGGAAAGTCATTGCCCTCGCCTAGGCTCTCCATCTCGTCCTCGCCTAGTCCGTCAACGTCGGAGAAGATATTGTACTGTTCTGCTTCAAAATTGGTTCGGAGCAAGTCCTTGATTTGCTCGCGGGGAACAACATCCAATCGTTCTTGGACGACACTGTACAAGGAGCAAGCATCTGCGACAGCTTTCCACAAATTGAAGGCTTGGGGCTTGTAGGCGACGATACCATGAGCGATATCCAAGGCTTGCTGAACAGTCTCCACAGCTCCTCCGAAATAGCCAGTCTCCACGCATCGCCAGGCTCGCTCGAGAAGCGTCTGTAGGAGTGCGATTTCCACGCCAAACTCTTGCTTTCTCGTCTGCATGACTTCTTGGTATCCTCGAATAGCTTCATCGTGAGCACCTAATTCTCGATTGACATTTGCAAGCATGTATTGGTTGAACCACGCTTCTCCACTGCCTTTCATCGTGACGCCATCATCAGGGTTCGCAGCATACGTGAATGTGCGCGCGGCCGAATTGTAGCGACCTGAATTATGGTAGCTCTCTCCCAATCCGACATAAGAGTGATAATCGTCAGGACTGATGCGAAGCGCGGCCAGAAATGAGACAATGCTCTGCTGGTATTCTTGTCTATTCATTTGAACCACTCCCATCGCCGAGTAGGGCCAGCTGAAGCCCTTCTTCTTCGAACCAGGTGGAGGCCGCGTCTTTCCTGAATCAATCACGCGTTTCGAAATGGCCTCGACGATGTCCCAATCGCCTTGATCAGCAAAAGATCGAGCGAGGCGTTCTGCTGCCTCTACTTCGGATGGCGAAAGCTCGAATGCCTTCTGAAAGCACTGCCTGGCTCTCTTCTTATCTCTGGCGTAATCCGAATAGTAAATTCCCAACATTGTATAAGGTGGGGCGTAGTTGATATCGCTCTTGATTGAGAGGAGAAAATTTGCATAGGGTCCAGATCGGTCTTTGCGGTTCGCTCTTGAAGGATCAATGTCCCATTGGCATTTACCGATCCTGTACAAGGTTTCCGCCCGCAAATTCCGAGCTTCTGAGCTCATCATGTCGAGATAAATTTTCAGATCAGCCAGCCCGCGTTCCAGCTCTCCGTTCAGCACACGACACCAGGCCGCCTCTGCACCAACGCGAGCATTTCTGGAGTCTCGCTTCAAGGCTTTGCTGAGATAGTCGATCGCTGCTTCGTATTCATCATCTTCCTCGAGGATCAACCCAACGCCAATCAATGCAGGTGTGAATGTGGGCTTTCGCTTCAGCATTTCATCAAAAATGCCCTTTGCTTCAGCATGATGCCGCGGTGACTGGTAACGGATGAGAGCTGTTCCGAGCATTGTATTGAACGCATCCAAGTTGTTCTGAAGCTTGAGTCCAGTCTTCCGGATCTCACCATTCAGGGCCCTCACGCCAGCACGCACAGTTTCGACCACAGTTTCGTATTCCTCCAGGTGAGCGTAGTACTCAGCCAGGAGTCGATGAGCAAGTTGCGATTGTTTCGCCTCAGCTAGTCCCTCACCCATGAGAACCAGCCTGTCTTCGATGGCGACAGGGACCAGAGGAACACCTCCACCAACATCGTCGTCACTAGCTGCATCGTCTGGTATTTGCATGGCACTTGCAGCTGGGAATGGCGACAGCTCGCTCCCAAGATATCCTTTCAGGACCTTGGACAGCCCTCTCTCAGGGAAGAATTCAATGTATTCTCGAAGAATGCCGACGTCAAAATCGCCAATATGCTCCACATCGTTCCATTCGAGGAAAACATCCCATGCAAGAGGGTACGGGTGCTTGATGACAACCATTCCATAGGCCAATTTGGCGACCTGCTCTCTCTTCGCATCCTTTTGACCTGAAAGTAGAACCAAGAGTGTGTCGTATGCCCTTTGGAGCAGTTTCTCTTCATATGTCCTTCGTGCCTCATCATCGTTGGTCCAGTCAATGAGGCCCTGGTACAACTCCTCCAGATTGCTCTGGCCGTAAACCTCTCGTTTGACCTCATTTGTGACCTGTTCTTTACGCGCACCAAGACGTGTTCTCCGTTCACCGATTTCCTTGTTGATTCGCTCCTTCTCTTCAGCTTCCGTCGTCTCCACCAGTCTTAGATATGTGTGCGATGGGTGAGGTACGCGACCTTCCAGGAGCGAGTATACCGGACTTGTTGGTAACTGGAATTGAAGGGCTCGTTTGTAGTCCGCCTTCGTGCCTTTCTCTTTCGCATATCTAAGAGCTTGATCTGTCACCGTCTGACAGGCTTCTTGCTTGTCTGCGTCGGCATAGATTTGTGCCAGTGCCTCGGAAGCCGCTAGAAATTTATTCACCATCTTTGCTCCTTGAGCTTCGTAAAGCGCCAATAATCCTTTCCATCCCTGGTCATCTGTCGGCTTGATAGTCGTTGCCTCATTGTATGCTTTCTCGGATGCTTCAGCCTGTTGTAATTTGTCGTACGCTCGGCCTAGGAACAGTCGTCTGTGAATAATCAACGATAATGGCTACTTTCGATTGTTCAACCAACGTACGCGAAGTAATTCTGAGGATCCGCAGCAATGACCTCTTGGGATTTTGTGACAACATCGGCGTATTGGCTGGCGTCCAAAGCAGCTTTCGCAGCCTTGAGTGCGGCTTTGGTGCTCATTGTGAGCGCTACCTGGTATGCGGGCGAGGTGTTGCAGTGCAGCTTAAAGGATTGTCCATACCCCGGGAATAAATTCACAAAATGAAGAAACGAGCGTGTTTCTGGGCGAAGAAGTCTAACGGGAGGATGAGAAAAGTTGTTTGCTTGAAGTGCATTAAGATGTTTGTTGGTTCGAAATTCATGACGACGGAGATGCACAATGTCTGTGCGTATACAACCTGGGCCTCAGCCTTACAACGATTCATTTCCCAAGATTTTGATCATAGTACGATAGCATTGTTTCGGTTTAGTTGATTGGATAGATCGGAACTTTTAATGCTGTGCTTGTGAAGTTTTCTCCCATCAGTTCTCCCGCTAGATTCTCTAGGCTTTGCGGAGGATACAGGCTTCATATCATTCCTGAAAGTATCATATCCACACCCGACCTTCATCTTGTTACTATCGACCCTCGTACCCTTGGCAACAAGCCTTTTACGTTGAGTAGAAGCTCAACGTAATCCTCCAAGCAATGTTGTCTTGGTGACATGAGCGAACAGTCTAGCTGTGGTATGTCGATTTAAGCAGCTGCTATGATCCTTTTCTTCTCCTCTTCGGTGAAATTAGACGCGCCTTGTTGTAATGCATTGATGAGAACAGGCAAGGACGAGTTCGAAAAGTCGCCGGCTGATCTCACCTTGTCCAGGTCTTCTTCAAGCTCTTTAGCTACTTGTCTCAAATACCAAGCCGAGAATGTGATTCTGGGCTCTGACTCAGGTTCCGCTGGACTCTGTTATGTTTTTTAGACCTCAAGATCTTAAGGGAAAGTGTGATCTCGACTACCTCTTTGTCGCTCTTCTCGGACTCTCCATCGCTGCTCTGTTTTTCAGCCTTTGCCCCCTCCACTTTCTTCACACCGTCATCTTTCACCTTCTCCTCCTTCCTAGCCTTCTTTTTAATCTCAACCTCGCTCTCAGTATCGCTACTCGAGCTTGTGTCAGAGGACTCGGATGAAGAAACTGCCCGTGTTAGCAGGCTACAAGTCCAACATGGTCGAACACAACACACCCTGAGTTCTTGCCTTGGTCCTTCTTTTTCTTTTTGCGGGTCCGCCGCCCTTTGACTTTGCTGGAGGCATTGTTCATTGACGTCGATACGAGTTTTGGAAGTTTTCTCGTATCCCGTGATACTCTCAGAGCGTTATCGATAACGATGAATCCCTGCCATTTTAGCGCGACACGAAAGGTTGGCGCGACGCGTCTTCGAGCCTACTCCAACAGTCTTCGCTCCTCACAGCAACAACATTGCTATGCAGACCTCACTGCCCATTATGGTGAAGCGAACCTACTCCAGGCGGTCGCAGACACCTCAATCTCGACTGGAGGAGCTGCCGGCCAAACGAAGACGCGTAGAAAGCTCCTCAGATCCAATATCGCCAACACTCTCGCCCATAATCTCATCAGACAGCGTCGAGCCATTGTCAACAACAACACCGATACATACACGTGGAATCTTTCACTCTTCACCACCATCGTCTCCTCCTCCGCTTGCGCCAATGACATTGAAAAAAGGAGAAGCTCTCGAACCACTGATCCCTCCACCTCGATTCCTGCCAATCGTGACGACGCGAAAAGAACCACTCAAAGAATCAACAGGCAACGCGCAGAGAATTAAACCACTCCGTCAACCAAAACTCACCCAACTGACCCTCGACCTTGGCCAGAAGACGCAAAAGAAATGTACAACATGTGGCATGGAATATCGTCCCTCTTCACCCGAAGACGCAGCCTTGCACAAGAAATTCCACGCGCAAAATGTCGGTGGTATAGATCTCGGCAAGAAATTCGTCGACTCAATCTTCGTCACTCAAAAAGTATGGACTGGGTCTGCCGGCGAAATGATCATTGTTGTCAATCGGTCTGCTGAAGCGAGGAAGAGGAGAGCGGTGGAAAGCGTTCTTGGTGTTGTAGAGCACGAGCTTGGCGGTGTGGGACTTGATCGGGAGCAGTTGTGGACGGAGATTTCGGGGATATCGGAGACGGACGCGATGGCGAAGTGTGATCGATACAAAGCTTATTTATACATTCGCGGTCAAAAATGCGTGGGTGCTTGTCTGACGGAACGGATACGGAAGGCGTATGAAGTTCAGTCTCCAGACATTCAAACAGGCACAGGCGCAAGCCCGCGAAGCTCATCGATCACGGTCTCGGAAAACTCCAAACCGGCTGTCCTGGGTATTTCACGCGTTTGGACCTCAACATTAGCAAGAAGGAGTGGTGTCGCCAAAAGAATGCTAGATTCTGCCCTGGACAACTTCGTCTATGGCATGAAAGTCTCAAAGGACATGGCCGCATTCAGCCAGCCGACCGAGAGTGGAGGAAAACTTGCAAGAAGCTGGTTTGGCAAGGAAAGTGGCTGGCTTGTTTACAACGAATGAGCCGACGCCATATGCCCTTTCAGAAACTATGGTTGTTCGAGGCACTTTTCAACACGCAGCACAACGTTCGAGGCGGCCGGTTTTTTGGATTCTGAGAAATGGAATGGGGATTCTCTGATGATGAGATTGGGAGGATGAATGGTTTCGTTAGAGGATCTGGATCAGGAATGAATATACTGGCCTGGATATCAAGGCGAGGCATGACATTTTCGCCAAGGATTCTCTTAATACTCGGCAGTGTCCATTCTTGCTCATTGAGAGAAAAACACGGAAAGAACGACCTACCTGCATGGCTCAGATCTGCTCTTCATGCTTTGGGCTGGTCTTCTGCGAGGGCGGCTTGTTGAGATGATCCTTCCCTTGTTGCACCCCAACATGAGGTACAACTGGTATTGGAGTGGAACTGAGTATTTAAGGCCTCTATTTTCGCCTTCATCTTCGTATCACGCAGAAAGTGTCTTTGTATGAGCGGGAGTTGTAAAAAGCAAGATTCCTAAATGAAGAGGACTTATAATTAACTATGAAGTGATCGCGCTTTCATTTCTTCGTTTCTATCGTTATTTCGTCAACCATATTTCAGTAAATCTTCTTAGTACATCTTCATCCCCTCGACAACCCTCATCCTCTTCTTCTCCGCCATCTAGAGTTTCGCCTTCAAAACCTCCTCCCCCGAACCCAACCCTACCTGCACACTCCCTCCATCCAACAAAATCTCCTGGCAGTCCTCCGCCGAAACACCATTCGCCCACTGCACAACCACGAAATCAACGTCCCGGTCCCCTAACACAACCATCGGAGCATGCCACGTCCCAGGTCCATACGTGATTGCTTGGCTTCCATCGGCGATGAAAGCCGTCAAATTGGCGAGGTCGGGCAGACCGGGTCCGCGGGGCCAGGAGTCAGGAGTGGTTTGTTGGGTTTCAGAGAGCCTGGATTGGGATTTCGCGAGGGAGGGGGAGGAGTTTGTGAAGCTGGAGAGTGTTTTTGGTGATGTTTCTCGGTTTTCTTGGATGTTGTTTTGTGCTTTTGCTAGAGAAGGAGAGGAATTTGTAAAGGATGAAAGAATTGGTGATGTTAATTTTGTTGATTCGTGGAAGGGGAGGGTTGGCGCGACGATGACCAGATATTTCGTTTTTGAATCCATTGATAAGCCTACGGGTATGAATGTTTGCGGCGTGTATGGATGTCTTTCCATTATTTTCACGTCAAACACCATATCTCCCTCTTTCTGTTGGCGGAGCTTCCGTGGCGAAGAGACAAACATGTTCATCACTGGTTTTGCGTCTTTCTTTGATGGGGCTTGTGGATAGTAATTGGTGAGTAGGGTTATGTCCAAGTATTTCAGGGCTGAGCCTTGGTTCGCGGATTCGACGCGGTTTGTTGTTGGATTCGATGGGTTGTGAGCGGGATTCTGGATTAGCGTGCCGAATTGTAGAAATGATTTTTCGGTGAGAGGGATTGGCTTGATGTAGACATTAGGCGAGGGCATGGAAGGCGGCATTTTGTTCGCTGATCAGAAAGATCTGGGGAGTTCTGATCTTGAAGACGAGATTTCAAGACCAAGGTTGATACACCATCGTACCGCTTTCGGAGAAGTGGGGCGTATGATCCCTGTCCGTCAAAACCGTGACTTTGAGAAGCAGTTACTTACTTCAACATCAACCTTGGATCATGACTGAAGAAGATCCCTCCTACATCGACTATGAGGCCTTCCTTGACCCGGATTTCTCGGCCACTTCGTTCGCAAATACGCTTGTCTTAGCGACGAACAATGCCTCCGACACACCTCTGGATCTCTCGACACCACTTTCTCGCGTCCTCTTCGACATTCAAGAAATAGATACGCATATCGATTCTCTGACGACAAAATCGGCGCTACCATTGGTGGAGTACACCAAGAAGAGAGCCGATGCTAGTGGACGCATCTTGGATGACGTGGAGTCTCAACTCGCGACTTTGAGTGAGGGATATAAGACACTTGAGAAAGAAGTGATTCAACGACATGAAGCTGCGGAAGAAGTGAGGTTGGCTGCTGAGAGGCTTTGTGAGACCGTGCGACTGGGAAGAGCAGTGGGACGATGTTTGATGCTTGGGCGACAACTGGAAGCTCAAATGGTGGAATTCACGGGGACGATGTCAAAGAAAGGGGATCACAGAGCGATGGTTCGATCAGCGAATACCATACTGACTGTTCGACAACTAATTTATGCGTCGAAACCGGGAGAGGAAGGCCACGGTCTTGAAAGAGTCAATGTTATCACATCGCTCAAATCAGATCTACTCACCCCATCGGAACGAACCCTCACAACAAGAGCCCAACAGACCGTCCGAGAATTCTCAATGTCCTCTCTCCTCTCTCCAAACACTCAGAATTCAACATCCCAGGGATCAGGGCCTGCAGCAACGTACGCCCAATCCGAAGAAACAAAATCCCGCACAACTTCAGCATTGTTAAGCCTTTACCTCCTCTCACCGACAACCGCCAAAACAACATCATCAACCTTTGAACCAAGCCTCCTCATCACCTCTTTACAGGAATACCTCCAAATGGCCATCAAATCCTCCTCAGCAAGCATGGCCCGCGCCCTAGCCCACCCACCTCTAGAGAAAACCCTCCTAGAAGTATCAGCCCGCTGTCAAAACATCCTCGCCCTAGAAAAGCTACTAGAAAACATCAAACCACCGGCCCATCCATTATTCCCAGCACCGTCCCCAGAACAGAACAAGGTATCAACAACCCCACCAAATTTCCTCCGTCCCCTTCTCCAATCACTGGACACTTCGTCCCTGCCCTCGTACTTCTGGCGCACCCTGGCCTCCTCCCTCTCCCCAAAAGTCCAAGAGATCCTGAACAAAGGCGGCGTCTCGGCCCGTGCCTTGCGTGCAAATCGCGATAGGGTGGGGGAAGCTCTGAGGGCATGTGTTGATCGCGGGAGTAGAGTACCTCTGAGAATGGGGCCGGGGAGGAGGGAGGAGAAAATTGCGGGATGGGAAAGGGAAGCGAGCGTCATGATTAATGCTGTCGTCGGCCATTTGCGCTGACGGTTTCTTAAAAACGGACCAGGAAGGAAGACGGAGGTTTCTGATTGATGGGGTCGATATCTGCAAGAAATTCAGAGTCAAAATGAAAGAAGATGTCCTCGATAAAAACCGAACCCTTCAAAGACTAAGCCCTCCCTACTGAAATTCTTAGCACATCGTGCGAAAAGAGAACATTGAACACGTTGTGCGGAATGGATCTTTTGTTCTATACATCGAACCGTTGCATTCCGTGCAATGCAGAATACATAAGGAACACCAGTGGAGTCACAGTCAACTCTCCCTTCTCGTCTAGAGCAGCTGGTAAACTGTCTACACGCTTCGCTCGGCAACGAGGCCTATACGCCACGCATTTGCCAGCCGATGACACGAAAAAAGAAACAGAAGTCGTAACGCCAATCACAACCATGATGCCATCCAAGAAGAGTCCCTAAAGTTGAAGAAGAAATGGGCCCGTTTTCACACTGCAGTTGCAGGTGCTTCTCCCTCGGCCACAATCGCTGTCCCCAATCCTCGATCGGGCGACTGTAGCACTAACTGCTCATGCCTCCTCGCCTTCAAAAAATTCGAGATACTTCGGATGAGAATAAACCACCCAACAATCATAAGAATGTACGCAAACCAATCACTCGTGCTTATGCCGCCAGCCATGGTATCAGCAGCCTGTTGTTGCGCTGCCGAATCAGCACCGGCATTTTGAGTGGGATCGAAATCGTGTGAATTGGGATCCTGAGGCGTGCCGTTGAAGTCACCGTTTCCATCGGTGGGATTGTTTGTGAGGCCGGATGATTTCATGGAAAACCCGAACTGGACAAGAGTCATTCCGAGACCGGCTAGTGAGCCATTTTTTGCAGCGTGGGTGGTGTGAAGGAGGTACGTTAAGAGGAAACCGACTATTTGGAAGGACATGGAGATCATGGCGTTCCAGATAAAGGAAAAGACGGAGCCGACTGGGAGGCCGTCAACATAGACTTCATCGGAGACCATTCCAGGAGCGAGAATGGTGGTTTCCCAGTACGGCGGTGTTGCGTCGGCTGCGGCTTGTTCGTAGGTCTAGGCAGGTGTCAGATACGTAAGCAGTCAGGGGGCGGATGTCGCAACTCACAGGTGGTTTTTCATCTACATCGTCGCCTCTTTGAGGCTTCGCACTTAGATTTGCGAAGACACCGTCGTTTTGGCCTCCAGCGTTATAGGTCTGGCCTCGATTGAAGATCGGTAGTTGTGTGACCATTCTCACGATCCTACTGCGCTGAGCCGGAGGGTTTATTGTTTGTCCCGTAGGTGCTGATACTTGTGTGCTTGAAGTTTCGAAAGTAGGAGGTGCACTTCCGTGCATCAGCCGTTGACGATCATCCTGACCTTCGTTGCCGTCGTCTGAGCCCTCGTCGTCGGAGGGAGAATCGAAAGTGTCGTGCAACTCGCGGTCGGCGTCGGTGCGTAGCGGATCTTGTCGGAGTACGGGGGAGGATGCTCGTGAGCGAAAGGAGGGCGGAGGAGAGTTAGGTATTTGGGGGGGGTCGTGATGGTAGTTGTGGCCTTCTACATGGTCGTCGTCGTCGTGAGTCGCCACAGGCTCATAAGAGGGCGCCATGGTTTGCGAGAGGTGCCAGGGAGTGCCGGGTACTCCGACTGTCTCTGACAGGCAGAGGAGCGGTGGATGTTGGTGGTGAGAGTAGAGATGTGGTGGTGTTGTGTCTCTGAGGGCGCTGGTAGGAAGGGAGGCGGAGGTGTGAGAATGTGTGGCTGAGGGCTAGCTCGGCTGGGTTTCAAAAACGGAGCCGCCTGACTCGCGTCTTATCGAAACAGCATTAAAGCCGTCATGCATTTGAACATAGAAACAATTTTCTATTTGAAATATAACAAAACCCGCGATCATGTCTTCAACTGTAGGTCATTCCGTGCTTACACATACTTCGATACTAACTCCCAGGACAGAACATCGCCAAACACTACTCCCGCATCCTCTCACAATGGCCCAAAGATCTCATCCGCCCTGAAGTACAGTTTCAAAAGGTTATCCAGGCACGCGCTGCCAAAGCCGCCACGATACCTGAAGGACAAGTGACCGCCGAGCTGAAGAATGTGAACGCCCTCTATTCGTTGCTGGACAACCGGTACAGCAAGAAGGTATGAAGTCCTGCGACCTACTTTCGCTATATGGGCTCGCCAGGAAGGAGCAACGAGACGTCGAGGCCTTTTCCGCTAACACACCATACAGTATCCCGTATCACAACGATTACTGAGACCGAAATCGAATCCTACCTACTACGATGACCTCTTAGTCCAGCTGAATGAGGTACCTACACAATCGCGATGGTCGAGTTTGATGACGAGGTTGAAGGGATTGGTGAGGCTGACGTGAAGATTAATGCAAGCTGTACGATACTATAAGATCTACCAAAGGGGTAACTACAATGTAAAAACAGTGCACAAAGTAATGTCGAGGCTATCTGACGCTATCAGGGTTGAGTTGCCGTGTTCTGAACTGGATAAAGCATCGTACAGAATGACGGTAAAGGAGCACAACCCGATCATACTCGCGTGTTGTCTTGTGCTGACGCTAGAAAAGAGATGTCCGAAGCAAGAAATGGGCTGAAAGAGCTTTGTCTCAACACGACCAGCAATTGGACACGCTATTGGTATACTAAGACAGAAGGTTATCTTCTCAAAGCAATAATAGTGGACGCTCCTCAGATTGTGATTACGACTTTGTTGGGACCTATACAGCCGTAGCTTCAATCTTCAGCAGCAAACTCCGCAGCATCGTTTAAAGAATATAAACCTCTTGGTCAACCATAACTGATCAGCTTGCTAATACGCTGCGAGAACGCGATCCGCAGTCGCTCAATTGCAACTTTTGTGCCACCAAAGTTTCACTTTCGGCTCCGCTCTACATGACTCACATGCATGACTTGTGATGGCCCCTTGCAAATCCGTTTTGACACTTTTACAGTATTCAAGGCCAGTGGAACCTGCCTATTACTCGGGCTCTGGGACATGGATGCAGAATATCCAGTAGCTGGTGTGGCGTAGAAATCACTATCAAACGGAGAACGAAGAAGAAATTGAGTTATAACATAACTTTACGCCATTATAGTCCCGCTTGCAGGAATTATATCGAACTCGATATCAGTTCGTGAGTGACGTCCTCAATTAATACAACTGTGGCCTCCTATCGAGGCATCCCAAATCTGAAAAGCCGCTCCCCAATCCACTCATGCTTTTGAGAGAAGAAAGGAACAAAAATGGCCGCCTATGACGCATTGTACCACTACATTTAACCCTACCCAACAATCGCCTAGCCCAATCTCCCACTCTCTCATCACATCACACTTGCTTCAACCCCTCACCTATATGGCTGGTACGATGGCACGCCCATGGCCGGCGGCGGGTACGGCGGATACCCCGATGCCGCAGGATAGTATCCCTGTGGCGGTGGCCCAGGCGGTGGGATTCCCATGGGTGGAGGTGCGTAACTAGGCGTAGGCGGTTGTGCGATACGCTGCGGCTGCAGCAATCCCGGTCCGGCAGCTCTAAGATTAGCACCATGCCAATCCACGCTCTGCAGATTGACGGTACGCAGAACATGTACTAATTGTGGTGGGATGATGTTTGGTTGCATGTTCTGACTCAGATCTCTGCGTGGTAAAACGGAAAGGAGGAAATTGATGTCGCGTGGGAGAGGAGCAGGGCCCGGTGCTGCGGTTGCATATTGCATTGGTGTATCTCCAGCACCTACACGGCGACGGGCGTTTTCCAAACGACGGCCTGCTGCCCCTTTGAGAGGCGACTCTCCTCGAGCAATCTTGCGAGGCGGGTCGTAATCTTGCGTATCGGCAATGTATGGGCGCTTTGGCGAGTTGTTTCCGAAGGGAGCTGCAGCACCCAAATGTGGCGATGCTTTGAACGATGGAGCAGGAGATTGCTCTATCGATTGAACTGATTCCGAAGGACGCCGCATCTGCGTTCCAGGAGAGATAATTGGTCGCTCGGTCGTAGGATCAAATGACTGATCTAGAGCATTTGTGTATTGGTATCGATGAGAAAACATTTTGAGTGTCGGATCCTCCGGGAAGTGCTCCCGCATGCGTTGCTCAAGCTTCGTGATCTGCGCCAGCTCGCCATATTTCGCCTCGAAGTCGTGAAAGAAAAAGTACAGCGGCTTCGTTTTGGCAATGTTCTCTGGCTTCTCACCCAACTTGCGAACAGCCTTCTCGAACACAGCGCGAGCGTTGATGACATCATTGACGTTCACCAGATGCTTGATATACTCAAGAGCAAAGTTCTCGTCCTCCGGGAAGAGATCAAGGCCACGATCGAAGAGGCGAATCGCTGCCGGATCTTTGTAGCAGTGGTGCTCCATGAGAGCGCACCAGATGTAAATGTCAGCAGTGAGCTGTCCACGCTTACGTGCCATCTGAAAAGTCCCTCGAGAGCCTGGTATGGGGTCGCCTGGCTTTCCTTTGCCCTGAACACGTCGCATAGCACGGATGAGACCCATCCAGGCGCCAGTCAAGGTTCGTCGTAAGCTGCTGTTTTGTATCTTGCCGGCATCTTGCACAGCTTTGATCTGTTCCTCCTGACGTTCTGTGGCAGCTTTGGCCTTGGAAGCCTCGTACTCTGCGTCCTCATCTTCGTCATCACTTCGTTCCTGGCGGTCCTGTAGTTCCTGTTGAGCCTCTTGGGCGAAAGCCTCCCTGATATGCGCAATTTTCTTCTGCTCTCGTGCGTTGGCCTTTGCGATGAGATCGTACAGAGCGTCCAGAAGCTTATCGTATGGCTCCTTCACTGTTGCACCTCGCACTTTGGCATCAGCGATAGTGGCAGATCCAGCCTCGATACGATCTGCAAGCTTGAAAGCAAGCAAACAGCTCTCTGAGTTGGCGGCAATGCCGTTGGCGAGGAAGTCATCACCTTCCTTCTCCATTTCGTTTTCATAGCAGAATTCGTGAGCATCGTACCATAGTTGAGGTTCAAACCGGAAAGCCATTAGTGCTTGCTTGTAAGTGTATACAACTCGTTCTTTCCACACCGCCGGCTCGTCTTCTTTCAGGATCAGCGGATCTTCCTTCTCCCACTCAATCCAGTCTTTCCAGATGTTCAACTGGTCTTCATACTCTTTGTGGCCATCATAACCTGGCGCTGGAGGGAGACGTGGCAGAGTAGTGCGAATCAGATTGCGTGTCTTGTTTTGAAGAGCAATGTGTGCTTGTTTGGCCTGCATATATGCTGGCATCTTCTCCTGCAAAAATTTGCGTCCCTAAATCTTGTTAGTTTATGGGATTGAAGAGAGGAGGCGTCGACAGCTGTCGCCAATAGATCGCTGAATTTCGCAAAGGATATCCAGTTTGCACACTCCACAAAAGCGGTGCAAGTCCAGCTTGAAGGCTTGGAATTGTGGTGATGTCCACAGCATTCCCCAAGAGTGTACCACTTCTTAGCTTTGTCCAACCGACGTACGATGCTCCGAACTATGGAGCGATCCGGTTTCTGGATGTAGTTCCTGAAAAGCACCAATACTCGACTCTCGGTTGGAGCTTACTAAATCATTCACGACCGCTTGCAACCCTCCAACACATGTGCGATATTAATCGAGCAAAAACAACGCTTCAAATACAGATTGTGCACGTACCGTCAACTTATTGAGCGAAACCTCAAACTGCGTATACTCTGCCCAGATGGTTGCGGTAATCTGCGTCGGGATAACAAGCGCCTTCCGGTATGCTATTCTCATCGCATCCATCTTTTGCTGATCTTGCCAGCCACTGCCACCAGCGGTGCCCGGACCTTCCTTGACAAATTTGATGTAGTCTTGCCAAATCTTGCCGGAATCCTTATCCTGACCGATTTTAGAGAAGGTGAAGTCAAAGGCCTGCTGGACAGTACTGCGCGCCGCGCCCGTCGGGTCAGATATTGTATTGTGACGGCGGCGTACAAAGGCGAGGTAACGATCCCAGACTGCAATTCCAGTCTGGGTCATCAAGGTCTTGCCGAAGATGGTGGAGATGCGATCGAGCTCGTTCTGCTCGGTCTCCATGTCGAGATAGGCCGCCCATTGATCCGCCTGCGCATGTATTAGCACGTTCAAACACCACCTTTCAAGCCGGGACTCACAGCAAAGGGGAAGACCTGAAGAAAGCGGTCATAGACAGCTCGCGCATCGTCGAACTTGCTTCGTCGCTGGTGTTCGTTAATAAGACTCATCCACGCGTCGACATCGCCGCGGGGATCATCTGCTATTCTGTCCTCTAGTATCCCGACTTTATCTTGTGGTAAACGCGCCTTGGGGAGCGGCACACTAGACGAGGTAGCTTGGGGTGGAACTTTTGTAGCGAGACTAGGGACAGGGAGAGAAGTCGGAACAGTTGATACACCTGTAGAAGTAGTAGAAGGGACTTTTTCGGCACCATTTGACTGATGATCAAGAGGGACGGCGGCACCTGAATCGGAATGACCCTGATGTTGTGCAGCTTTATCTATTGAAGTATCTTGTGTTGGTAGTGTATTGTTGGGAGTAGCATTCCCCGACTCTGCTCCATTCAACTGCTGACCACTTGTGCTAGCCATCGGCATATCCTCGTCGTCTTCGTCGTCGTCGTCGTCGTCGTCAACGACGAAACCGCCCACCGTACGTTGCTTGGGAGGAGCCTGTGGGTGCACAGGTAGGTTTGTCGACTCGGTGGACGATTGAGCGCTGGGTTCTGGCTCGGGAGAGGAGTCTTGAGCATCCATCTCAACGTCTTCGGCTTGATCGTCGTCGTCGTCGTCTTCGTCGGCTTGCGGTTGCTGGTGTTCGCTGGAGTCTGCGCCATTGTCTCCGAAGTGGAGGTTTGATGGATCGTAGTCGTCTTCCTCTTCCTCTTCCTCGTCATGTTGGGCAGTGTTAGCTGGGTCATACTCGTCCTGGGCGGCCAATGACTGGTAGTTGTAGTTATCGTCGGCCATGTCGGCGTCGGCGATTGAAACGGAAAGAAACGATGGGCGCGGACGGAGTGGGAGATGCACGTGAAGCAATGGCTGATGGCGGCGCCGAGTCTCGCGGTTGGATGGTGGTGAGAGATGAGGTGGTTGGAGATGAAGCGGAAAGCGGAGTGTTGCTGCAAAGATGAGGACGCGAAGAATGTGAGAGTAGTTCCAGAGTGGGACCCGGTCAGTTTCACAGACGGAATTTATATCGATGTCCAAATCGCGTCCAACCCTCGATAAATTCCTGGTGGCTCTGGAAAAGATTGCCAGTGCCAGAAAAGCATTAACAATTAACAAAAGATGTCCATGTACTCGTCTCCAACCATCTCTCGTCCTTTGTAACAGTAGTTTCTCGCGAGTCATGGCCGTACGCCTTCAGCCTCAATCCAGCACGTTTGTTTAGTCTAACGAACGCCAATATATCTGCCACACTACAAACACAGAACTTCTTGGTCAGCGCTGCATTGTGAAGCTCTGAGATACCGCTCTCATCACGATACTGTATCATACAGCAATCGACTTACCATCCTGGCATCCTCCAACCTCTAAGCCATCATCGATACCTCCTGGAAATATTCCTGGAACTAGACACCTTCGACAACTACAATCATACCACGCGCATTGGATCGTGAAGCAAGAGCAAAGTCGCCCGGGAACAATCTACAACTCCACAGAAACCAATCTTTAACGCGAACCCCCCAATCCTAGGCTCCCAGGAGCATCTCCTACTCACCACCTACGAGCGACCCTCCCAAACAACCACAACAATGAACCCACACATCTCCCTGCCCCGCCACAATAGCACAGAGCGCTCCTCGTTCGGCGCCGCTCCACCCACACGATCCAGCGGCATAACCATGCCGCGAATGCTCAAGCGCGCCCTCAAATTCCCCAGCATGGACTTCGAAACCGCTGTCTGGGAAATGTCCTCCCTCCTCCTCCGTCCCACCGCCGTCTTCAAGAACATAAAGCGAACCCAACACACGAAGAAACGCTACCATACCGCCGACCCGTCTTTCACCTACCTCCTCTCTTTCTTCCTGCTCCTCACGAGTATAGCGTGGGGACTGGCATACGCAGATGGCTTTGGACGTGTCATGAAGATCGCACTGGTATTCGTGTTTGGACATTTCATCGGTTCGAGTTTGGTGGTCAGTGTTGTTGCGTATTTCCTTGTGGGGAGGTTATTAGGGCCCGGTGTCAAGGGATTGCCCGGGAGGAGGAGACAGCAGGGGCTTTTTGTGCAGCCGGGGGAGGAGGAACAATTGGAATTTGGGTATTGTTTTGACGTTGCTATACGGGCCTTTTTTCCCGTATGGGTGTTTTTATATGTGGTGCAGTTTTTACTCATGCCCGTGGTTGCAAAGGAGTATTGGTGAGTTCAATACATACCCCTATCCGAATCGCGAAGCTTATGAGTGAAACACAGGCTATCACTCCTCCTAGGAAATTCATTGTACCTTCTCGCATTTGGATACTACACCATCATCACCTTTCTAGGATACAATGGTATGTTCTCCTTCCCACATCCCAAGTTCCTCCAAAATCCAAGCTTCCTCAAATTCTTTTGTTCTCAGCTAAACGATCCAGCTCTCCCCTTCCTAGCCCATACAGAGCTCCTCCTCTTCCCCACCGGCGTTCTAGCAATCCTCTGGTTCGCAAGTCTGTTCGGCTTCAACATGCCACGGCATCTAGCGCCTGTGCTGTGGGCAGGAGCGAATCTGCGGAAGGGCATTTGAATTTCCCTAGAAGGAAACAGCGCACTCATAACAATGATATCCGATCCTTTCCCATCATATGCTTCCATTCTGCATGCTAGCAATCGGTGCCTTCAACCACAAACAAGCGAGTCTTTTGTGTCCAGGCAGGACCTACTTGCAATCACAATTTCGCCTTCAATTCTAGTGGTACTTGCACCTCGTCACTAAATCCACTCATTCCACCGCTCTCACTCCCTCTTCCCGCACCCGCCGCATCGCCATCTTTTACAAGCCACTCATCAACAATGAGTCTCGCCACATTCGCTCCCATGAGTGAACTCGTCTCCATGGTCGAAATGAAACTCTCAATCCCACTCGTATACCACAAATTCTCATCCAACCTCAGTTGTTCAAAGGAAGAGCGGGGGAACTCGTAGGGATACGATTGCCACAGTTTACGATAGATCCACGTTACATCTCTGGTGGAGGGGTCCTCTCCCTCAGACTCCGGGTTGGACAGACCCAATATTTTGGACAGGAAAACTCCGTCGATTTCCCGGGGTGAGAAGATCTTGTATAGATACTCCTTCTTGCCTGTCGATGGGTTTGTGACGCGTCTCAGTGTGGAGATGGAGAAGAATCCGGCTTTTCCTGCGTAGCCGACTGGTTTGGTACCGGGATCTTCGCCTTCGAGGAGGGTTGTTAGGATCACGGATGGGACGGCTTCTGTGTCCTTGAGTTTGAATGCGCCTGGGGAGAGGATGTGGGGCGAGGTGAAAAGTGTAACGTGGAGATTGACGTAGGGAATTTTTTCAGGCGTATGATTTGGTTGCGGGGAGATATTGAGGGACGTGAATTGGTAGGGTGCTGCTAGGACAATTGTATCGAAGGATCCAGCGTTTGTTGGACCGCTGGACGCTGTATCGAGCGCGTCTTTGGTTTTGAGTGTGAAGGTCCCGTTGTCGTGGCGAGTAATGTCGGTCACTTCGGTGGAGAGGTGGACGGATTTGGCGCTGTGGTCGATCATCGATTCAAAGATCCTCCAGTTGCCACCGCGGATTGCCATTGCGCCCTCAGTTGCTAGACATACCATTGCTTCGACGCCATGTATAAGACCCAGATTCTGCGCGTAATTTACCCTTGTACTCGCCTGAATAATCTCCCTGGAAAACAGCTCACCCACACCCCTCTCCTTCAAGTATTGCGAGCCAGTCATATTCGTCACCTCCAACAGTCCAAGGTTATAAAGCGTATCCGTCAGCGAAGCAAACGGGAAGTATGGCGCTTCATACATCTTCCGGAATTTGCCCGTGACCTCTTTCATCAAATTCCTTGCCTTCAAAGGAGCCAATCCATACCGCCACCACAATTTGGCCAGCTCCTTCCACCAGCTTGTCCCAGCCTCTTGCGTGAAGACAAAAATGTCCCCATCATACACGCCTAGTACAGGTCCAGACTCGGTTTCTTCATCATCACCGCCCGCTTCTCCCAACGGTATCCTCGACAGATTGAACTCTTGCGACGCATTGTAAAGGATATGATTTATCTTCACGAATATGGAGGCACCAAGCTCCACGGGTGTGTTTTTGGCAAACGTCGTATTATTGTAGGCGTGAACGGTTGTACTGCGGCCGCCTATGTAGGAGTTTCGTTCGTACAAGGTAATCTCGAGCGAGATGTTGGATGATTTTGCATGTTGCGAAAGGTGGTATGCTGTGCTTGCGCCGCCAGCTCCGGCTCCTATGATGGCTACTCGCTTTGTTGTTTGGGGAGGTGTGTTTTTGGAGGCATCGTAGGGTTCAAGAGGGGTGTGGTGATTGTTTGCGGCTGTGGCGTGGAAGCCTGTGGACAACAAGAGGAAGGAGGATAGGAGTCGCATTGTGGTAGGAAGAACTGAGGTCTGATCTCATGCGCGGTTGTCGTGGAGTAAGGCTCAAGGTCGTGGGGCGTGCAGGCCGGGGTGGAGGTAATGCAATGCGGAAACGCTAGGTATGGTAAGCAATAGGGCTGAATATAGCATCATTGGCAACCGAGACCAGTTATTCACAAGCCAGGCGCATTACACAGGCTATTCAGACCACCGGTACCCTCATGTATACCTAGACCATGTTCTTTAACACGGTGACTTTTAAGCAGAGCTTTAAGAAATTTGAAAAAATGTCCAGACCTGTCATCATTTGAATACAGTTCGTACCTCTATCCATAGTATCAGTCCCCGTGATAGACTAACAATCTCGTCGAGAGATGAGGTGAGAATGATCAAGGCATCGAATCTGAGGGGAAATCGTTGTATCAAAAAATGCAGATAGGCTAGAATTTCGAATGGCCGACTAGACGCGTACACCTCAGCCCGGGAAGTTCAGAAGAAAATGAACTAGAAGTTGAGGGTGCCCATTGTGCATCGCGGCCACGGCGGTCAGAAGTGTTCACCGGTTCGTTTTACATATATTCTTTGCACGTCCGTTCGCCCTACAAAGTTGCCTTTCCGGACATCACGCTCCTCTGACCTTCTGTAGGATTTCATCAACACCCATGCCCTCGTCACCACTAACGACGTCCCTCCATACGCTATCAGCCGCTCGATTGTCGGTGTGCAATTCTGACCAGTTCGGCGAATGCTCTGCTTTGATCCATTGAAAATCTTGGACTTGATTCCATCTGTTCGCACTCTCCCCTTCATCTTTCCCGTTTCGCGAAAACAAGTCGGGCAAAGGCGCAAACTTCACGCCCTTACAATGCTCAATGATTGGATCACTCGAGCAATATAGGTAAACCAAGACGTTTTGGCATTGATGCATCCGCAGTTGTCCCGAACTTGCCACAACCACCGAGTCCTTCATATCGGTGATGTGGAGAGCACCCTTCACTTTTCCAGTCACGATCAAAGAATCCGAGATTTTGGTAATGTTCATCGTTGCAAAGAACAAGCTAGGTATCCGAAAGAGGAGGGAGATGTCGATTATGCATCTAGATATGTTATGTAATGTCGATGTTGTTATCGCGTTCTTTACAGTGTGGGGGACAATAATGTGAAGACTCTCTTGTGAGGATATGTTGAGACTTGCAGCATGGGTGAAGGAAGGGCGGCGGATTAGTGTACAGGTTGATGAGCGGAGAGCGAGGTTATAGTCCCCTCCATCTGAAGATCCCTCTTGGAGCGGCGGCGACGATTGTGACGATGTAATCGCGGGAGGCTGAGTTTCGGATGCTGTTAATGTGGGCGCAGCAGCAGCAGAGGTGATCTTCCTCGCATTCTTAAATGAGAATTTCTGACGCGGTGCGAATGCTTCTCGTGCTCTCTGGAGTTTCTCGTTCAATTGTTTAATTTGCTAGTGCCATTAGCGCTCGCACTCTCTTCTCCCACCCATAATCCATAATGGACACATACATCAGAATAAGTCTTCTGGTTATGAGCAGGTAACTGACTCAAAGCATCACTGACTTCACGTTGGAGTTTTGCGATGCCGGCCAGTGTTTCCGTCACGGCATCGAGGCGAGCTGTACCCGTTGATGGTATTTGTGAGAGCCTCTCTATCTGTTCTTGAAGTGCTGTGTGACAATTAGGAAGGGTTGCAAAGATGGAGTAAAGTGAATAATCACTAGTAGTTTCCTGTTTGAAGTAATCAAAGAAGCGATCATTGAAACTTGCTTCTGAGGAATCGGAGATCGAGGAAGCCATAATCGGCAAGGCTGCCAGAGCTGTTGATCGTACTTGAAGGAGGCCGGCCGAAATAATTTTGATACTTTTGCAATGGGTGTATCAAGCTGATCTGGTACTCGAACTCGGGGGCTCATATAATGCTCATCCGCGTGATAATTGAGCGAGTCCGAGACATGGGGAATTTGGGGGTCGAGCGCTGAACAGCAGAAAAGTGTCGGGTGGTCTGTTCACCATCTGGAGATGCAAAGACGCCACAAGCGCGGGGCATGTGGATGTGGCTCGCTAAATCTTACTAGCCAATCGCAAATTAGCCAACACTGTATTGGAGGGAAAGCAGCAAAGCGTGTAAAATGTGTTCTGCTATAGATGCGAATATTGGAAATTCGGGAAAAGTGCTGCAGATAGAACTGGGTTCGTTTCGACGTCTGTTGCGGCACGAAAATGTCCATTCGCCTCCTAGTCCTATCACTGCTATTTGTCAGCGAGGACACATAAGATGCATAAGCAGAGGGAGGAACAGAATTGATCGCTCCGTCTTGGAGATATCGTTGACCTTGAGCTCCACCAGTCATCCAAAAGTCGATATGTACAGGTTATAAAACGCCTCGAGCCGGAAAAGACCAATGGAATCGATGAGATCTTGTGCCTCTGAACCTATTCTCCCTCTGACCATGTTCACGATTGGCCGCCTCTGGCGCGCTCTCTCTATCGATCTGCTGGTAACGGTGCTGTAATTTCAATTCCATAGTTCTCCTTGATCCTTTGTCTTCTCCGCTCCTCATAGCCTGGGGCGTAGATACCTGAAGCAATTAGCGATGGATCAGATGCCCATAGTGTGAAAAGCTTACCTCTGCCCTCTCCTAGCTCAGCAATGGTCTCCTCAATTGGCCGTCTCCTGTTTTTCCTCATCATCATTTTCCGCTCGTACTCATCGATTGTGGGGTCGTTCTTTTGTCCGGAAAGCGAAGTCTTGGTGTAGTCGAACGCAAAGCAAGCGATTGCGAGTCCACTTCCGTAGCCAAGAACTGCTGGCATGGTCCGTCCTATACAAATGTCAATGTGTGCATACCCGGTCCTCGTCATGGATCCTACGCGTGAGACCGATCATGGAGCCACCAAGGAAACCTCCAATTGCACTGTTCCAGGCGTCGTTCTTTTGTCTTAGATTTGCGCTGACAGTCGAGGCAAAAGCGAAGGATGCTCCCATGGCAGCTGCACGGTGTTAGCTCCAGCTCAATCAATTGCTCAACCACCCATATCTGACGCACCAAACGTGGCTGTGGTCCCTCCGAATCTTGTGAAAAACCCCATGGCTCCAACATTCTGGCGGGTGAGGGTGTTCTGAATCGCGGCCACGAGAGCGCCGGCTCCTCCGACTTGGAAAGTCGCTTTCATGGTGTATGCAATGGCATCTCTGGGTTGGAAAGCGTGCTCCTGGTGGGATTCGGCGGCCATGGTCGGAGGTGAGGTTGGGAATGGTGAGATGGCAGCTTGTGTCGTCAGGTGCTCATGCAAAAGGGAGTGTTCGTTCCTTAGGCTATCCTGTAGGTGGACCTGAGTTGAAATGGGAATGAGGTACGATCCCAGCTCTCAATTAGCGCGCCCGCCCGAGCCTCACCATAGTCAAGTTACTGCATTTGGAACGCATTTCAAGGCAGGACCTAAGGAAATGAGCGAGTCAAGATGATCGCAGTATAAAACCTAGAACTGCCATACGCCACACATTCTTTCTCATGAGAATCTCCCCGAACCATTGCCACGGACGGGCCACTAACAGGCTTCTACCACAAACGCAGCGAACGCGAATCCTGCCTCGATCCAAGCATCCAGGGCGCTGACGAAGTTTGCGCGTGGCAATCCGTGGACGACCTGATAATCTGGACTTGCTATCAAAATTCCTTCTTGTCTGTGGACTACATCGCCTTCCAATACCCACGTCATTCACCATAAACAGGCGCCAGGCGCTCCGCCTCCAGCATGGCTTTCTGGCCAGCGAACCATTCGACTTCCTTACCTAACATGCCCTCCTCTAAAGAGGCCTCCGTCATCCCAGGTAGGATCCGACCTCTCTAATCTCGTCGACCCACAGAGCTAACTGTTGATTTTCCAGGTCAAACGGCACCCAGAGTTATTACAAACATAAAAGTGGCAGACCGAAGATCCAGAGACCCTCTCGAACGAAACCCTTTCACGGACCCTCCTCGTGGATACAATGAGATCTTGGACGAGAATAGGAAAAACCAAAGAGTCGGATCTTGCAAGCACTTTTGGACCACCCAGACAGATCAATCAGTACTTCCCAGGCAGGCGAGGGGTTTGAAGGGCGCGAAGTATCGGATAGCATGTTTCTGCCAGCTATGTAGGTGGCATGTCGACATCACGATCACGCTGTGCCAGAGCTCGTGTCCATCTGAAGGGGAACCCCTGCACCATTTCGCAAGGTTTGTGAAGATGGATAAGTTCCAGGAATGGTATGAGGGAAGGTGTACCGTGTGTGCTGCGAAATTGAACATTGAGTATCGCGAGCCACGATTGAGTACAGAAGATATTGCACTTTTGACAGACACCGCTCGGCTGCAAAAACGGTTACAAATAGCAAGGGAGAAAGACCCGGATCGACCTGACCTTAAAGTTACACAACCGGTGATGGTTCTTGATGCTTTGGCGACCTACATTCGCGACTCTCTGCAGCCGAAAGAAACGCATCGAGAGATCCCACGTTTAAACCGCCGGTTCCTGCTATCTTTTGGCGAAGATTGTGAGCCTCTTTTGAGAAAGCTCCACTTTGTTCAGACGGAGGAGACCTGGCAATTGCCGCAACCTCCACCAGAAGATCCATGGTCGGCAGATCTACGACAATACCTACAGGATGTTCAAGAGGAATTGTGGGCTCTTATGCGCGTGACCATGGAGACTGGCCAGCAAAACAGACTCAAGGCCTATCATGAGACACCCCCGCCGTTCGACAACGATATTCAACTTCTATTGTCCACCATCGAATACGATCAGTCGCATTTCATAAGACGGGCGACTTTTATCCCCGTGGATGAGGAGCAGTTGCATGCAGGGCTTGGCACTGTAGGAGAATTTCCGGACGAGCTGCTGATTTACGCCTTCAACCAGCAAATCAAGCACGATCCTGCCGGCACGCCATATTATTACGATTGCCTGGCCAAATTAGCGGAGAAGAGGAAAAGCGAGACCTTAGAGATCAAGGTGATGATGCTCGCATCGGAAGGGTATTTTGGGCGAGAAGATGTGACCAAAGCGTACAAATACTTTTCTCTCGACGCTTGGGATGCCGCCAACTACAGTGACGAATACATACGGAATACCTTTGAAGCCCGATTAGGCTCCGTACAGTCATGGCAGGAAACCGAAATGCGACAAATGCTACGAGTTATTGCAATGTCGAGGGGAAGCAAGTCGCTGGAAGAGAGCGCAGCAGATGGTGAGTTAAATCTTCGTATGCGACACGAATCCCCAGTTGTTGCCTTCATGCGCACATGCGTGCCATAAAACTAAGGTCAATCTCCTCCTTGGAAACTTGGTTTCACAACTTCTACCAATGTCTTGAAAATCAAGAACATTGTCGATAACTATCTGGCATTTTGTAACCTCATTTTGCCAAAAGTTTACCAACATCGATCTCGATTTTTGTCGAGATTGCCGGCAATCCATCGAAATTCTCCTTGAGTTGGCATTATGTTAACAAGCTCCGCTTTTTGCGATGCTCGTGCTGTTTTGCGCGTCTTGTTCCGACGACATGGTGCAAACAATCTTCGCTGCCTGCGCCGCGCACTTGCTTTATGAACGCGACTGCCCGCAAGCACCTGACAATGTAGCACGGTTTCTAATTCATTACCTCCACCTCCCGAAAACAATACACAACACGCTAACATGGACGCTCCAGAGAAATTTCGAACCGCCAGCGAGGCGTTCAAGTGGCTGTTCGACGAGGCTGATAATGCAGAGGCCGCCACCGACGACATTATACAAGCGCTCGCTTCAGAAAAGCTCGAAGCAGCCAAGGTGAACGGCACAGTCAGCGACAAAGACCGAGAGAAGGTCATGGAAGCGATGACGCTCATCGCCAATCATCGCGATAGCAGTTCTCTCAGAAATTGGATTGCAGCGTACAAAGATGGTAACAGTCATAGCGCCTTTGAGGACGACGACGACTTGACGCGGGCCTTCAACCACTACAACATTCAAGATCGAAGCGGCTTTGTGGACATGGATGTATTACAAACCATGTTGACAATGAAACTTCAAGACTCCGACGCTTCCACGACGGACAAGGAGAACTCGCTGAAATATTTCGAGATCATCAAGAACTCTGGATCCACGAGAACCGCAAATCAAGACTTCGCACCGATAGATCACAATAGCCCTGTCGGCCTCCAAAACTTGGGGAACACTTGCTACCTTAACTCCCTACTTCAATACTTCTACGCCATCAAACGCTTTCGCGACATTGTAAGGAACCTCGACAAGCACAAGCTTCCACTGGTGGATTATCCAGACCTTGACCAGTTCGGCGAGGTGGGCGGCTTGAAAGTATCCAGAGCATATGCGCGATGGGCTCAGCAGGATTTCCTGCCGCAACTTGCAACATTGTTCAATGAAATGTACACTTCTTCCGCGGCCGCCCAGCCGGATGTCAAACTAGCCCGAGACTTCCTGGTAAAGCTGGAGCAACTTGATTTACCAGCCGATAACTCACCATTGCCATCAAGCCATGCTGATGTCAAGGACGCATCGTCCTCTTCGGCAGAATCGGACGGAGGCACGAGCGACACCACCCTGGTCGGTGATGTCGTTCTGACTCCAGAATCTGATGCTGACGAGATCAAGGATATCCCAATGGTCGATGCTCCCAAGGACGACAGGCCCACGACGTCCTCAGACAATGGAAAAAAGAACATGGATTCGCGAAACGAAATTATCAGAACGGAGCGGCTTAAAAAGGCAGCGGAGCAAGTGGCTCAGCAGCAGGACGTCCACGAGATCGCGAACAATCTCATCAGCAAAGCAGTATGCGCTATGAACCCGTCGGGAGATGACTGGAATGGCAGAGAGAGAGACGAGATCACAAAACTCTTCTACTCCTCTTTTCATGAGAACAAAAGGAATTCGAAGGAGCCCCCAAAGGTCGTCGTCGATAACACTGTCTTTGTCCACTTACATGACAGACCAGCTGGCATACCGGAAGGTTTGGAGGCCGCATGTGAACTGGACCACGTGACCCAACAATATCGAACATATGTGCAACCAGCGCCCATTCTCCAAATATGCTTCCAGAATCAAGAGGTCGTCGATGGAGTGAGGAAAATTATCACCCATCCTTTCCACGTTCCTCTGGAACTTAACTTGATCCGTTATATGGACAAGCCGCACGAGGAATTGCTCGCCTTGCGCAAGCAGTACTGGGATCTCCACCGGCAAATCCATGACCGAGAGGAAGCCAATGGCAGACTCCATACCAGATTGAAAGATGCCTCAGGCAAAACGATCGATGTCGAAGGCTCCGAGCTTTTTGGTGCTTCTTCCCAATTCTTGAAGTCAATTCGCGCGGAATTCGGCCCCGATATTGATGAACTGGACGGCTTGACGTCGACGCTTAAAACACTTTCTGATGAATGCCACACGGCCATCCAAGAACAGAAGACGGAAATCAGTGCGATAGACGCAGACTTAAAGAAGAAGTCAGCCGAATTGAACGATAGGGCAAGGATGATCGAGTTGACATCAGAATCGAAGGTGGGCGACTTCGATTACACCCTGTTCGCGGTGTTCGTACATTGCTCTCGCGACGGCAACCCAGGCCATGGCCACTACTACATCTACATCCGGGACTTCGCTGGCGACAAGTGGCGTTGCTACAATGACGACAATGTTACGATTGAGGATGGTGATATCAACGGGTGGATACATGGAAAGAGGCAAGGCGATACTGGACGTCCAAACCTTGTTGTATACGTCAAGACCAGTGACAGGGAGAAACTGACGCAGCCTCTCCATCGCAAGGAGCTCGATCCTGCTGATAATACGTCAGTTCCTGCAGCCGCCTCTACCGTAGCTGCTGGTACAACCAATGCCGGGTCGGACGACTACATGCATGATCATGACGCTAAGGACGATAGCCCGCCAAAAGTGGATGATGGTGAGTTCGATGCAATGGAGGATTGCACCACGTCCTATCACGGTTGAACTGCTCGTAGTGTGATCAATTATGCTGCTGGCTAAACATTCATAAATATAATTACACGATTACGCGCACTTGACCCTGTGCTGATGCCAGGGACTCTGCAGAGAATTCGGAGCCTGCCTTTCAGGCTTACCAAGCGGAACAGATTCGTGAGCAGGCTCTCCTAGCGGAGAAGGCTGGTCTGGAGGCTCGCATAGCGGAAGGTATAGCTATGCAAGCTGAACGTCTCGAAGAATTCAACGCAGACATGGTGGACACTGGTCGATCGATCGCCCAGAATATGCAGGCTGAGCAAAACAACTTAGAGCCAGGGGAATGCGAGACTCTAGCATCACAGTTCCTCAAGGACGACACAGCAACTCCGGACTTCCAGCTCTGGCGCTGTCGCAGCACTCAAGGTCGCTCAAGAGCTCGGCGGCGCTGGACTCGCATTCGGCCTGTTTGCTGTGTTTGGCCTCGCCTTGCAGGTGATCACAGTGATGAACACGGCCTGTACGAAGTTGGCTCGGCACAGGGACAAAAACCTGGATTTACAAGTACTGGCAAAGAGCTTACTCGCGGAGAATGGAGTGCCGCAGAACTGCAAGCGCCACGAAAACGTGCCGGCGAGGCAGCTGAACATGAAGACGAACCTGCAGCCAAGCTATCAAAAATCATTCCTGAAAAGACCGATCCTGGCTTCATCTTGCCTAGCAACGAGTTTCATCGCAGAAAAACCTCTATACCTGACGGCAGATTATTTTCGGACACCCGACATGCCGCAATCTTGCAAGCGGAGATCAATGCACGGGCGCAGGCCAGAGACAATCGTGAAACTGTCGAAGCCGATGAGAAAGCCGGTTGTAGAGCTGAATGGGCAGCGAAAGCAGCGACAATTACTTCCAACAGCCCCAGAGGAGGAGGCCAACTTGATCATAGCATCCCTGTCACTGCTGCCTACGACGGTACCGACGATGAGCCTGGTCGCAGACGAACTCTCAGTGCTGAAGTCAAAGTCGTGATGGAGTTCGAGTGTGCTCCACCGCCTGACCTTAGCGACCCTGTAATTCGCAACGACGGTGCAGATGATGGGCCTGGTGGTGAGCGGGCTCCTGACTGTGATGACTTCAGACCCTCCAAGAAAAGGGTCGACGTCATACCATCAGCCAACGGCAGCTTTCGTGTGGCTGCCAACGATGCATGTGAAGTCGACTACGCGAATGATGATCTCCGCTCTGAACTCAGCAGTGGTTTCTCGTCTACCAACAGCGAAACTGACTCGGCTAGTGATGGCGTGGCTGATGGGATTGATGAGGAAGGTGAGGCTCCAAAGAATGGGCCTGAGAAATACACTGAATTCGATGAGGGCGATGAGAGGGCCGAAGCTTCTCTGCACACGCCTCAGGAGATGGGCGATACTAATGAAATCGATGAAGCCGAGGCTCCAGATGACACCTCTAAAAAGAAAGCGCTTGACTCCAGCCCCAAGTTTATCACAATCACCCCATTAGCATCGCCTGGTATCAAGATGCGTACTCCGACGACAGCACCTTCAAGTCATGTCTCTCAGAGGCGCAGAGTCACGTTTGTGGAGCCACCAAAACCTACTCCATCGAAAGAGCGCTCAGATAGTGAGACGACCGAGGATGCGGGAGAAGGAGCATATGGGGGTTTGTCCCATGTATATCCCTTTCTTCGACGCAAAATAGTGCGCTAAGGAGATGTAGGAGATGCATCAAACCTTGTAGAGAGGATAGCACTTGTGATATGGGCTGCGGCTTGGTACACTATTGTGTTGCAGTGCAATGGGGAGAGGTTGTGGCTGTGAGTGGGCAGGCCTGAGAGGACGGTGGGTATTGATTATGAGCTCCTGTACAGTTATGAGTATGGGTGTGAGCACTGCATGATTGATTGCAGCATCAATTCGATTGATCGATTTCTTCAACAAGAATTTGACGCGTAATGTGCATGGAACGATTGGTTGAAGGGAACAGTGTCCGAACTTTACTGCCTGCAAGATTGGCGGAGTTTAATTTCACTTTGTCCCCTCGTGTGCGCGTTGAATAGACTCTGGTTTAGGGGTATCTGATTTTGAGCAGGACCGAATGGGCAAGGTAATAACTGCTTTGCTTACTGAGTAGATTTTAATTAGGTCAGTCTTGAATAGTGTGGGTGATCTTTCTACTCAAAGACTTTGAACACGCTGTAGACGATTCCGTCTCATGATAGAAGATAGGAAGCGGTACAGTCGGTCATTCGCTCACACGAGCTCTCATGGATTCCCCTGAAGGTTTTCTCGTTTCAATGCATCTACATGATGTCCATCAGCCCCCGATGTCATTCCTCTCTCGGCGCATGTAGAGATGCCAGATTTCCGTATACTGCATGACGATGTCGACAGAACAGAGGGAGTAAGATACAAGTTGAAGAGATGGATAATGGCAAGTGAGCGGGGCATGCTGGGCATGTCTTAAATACTGTAGATCTTCACAACCCATCCCCGACTGAAATGTTGAATTCCTGGATAATCCGATGGTACCAACGCATACAAGCTGCTGGACGGCGGTTTCTTCACTCATGTAAACCCTTCGGTCTGTTTCGTTCATGTGTCAGACAGCGGTCGTCTGAGAGCTTGACTCCATTTCGGCTAGGGTTATGTGATCACAGATGCCTAAATCGCATGAATGCTTTGCACGGGCGATTAGTCCAACACCCACAAGCTACTAATCCACCATCTCGGCTTTTGGCAAGGTCTGTGTCACAGCTCGTTTGGACAGTACTTGCGTCACCGAGAAAGCAAAGATGGAGACGTGGCGAGAATGTCTGCATTGCTACAGTAGGCCACCCGTTCATGCAGATTCATTCCCTTTGCGTGATCGTAGTACAGGATCAGGAGGCGAAACTTCGAGGCGGGTTGTCACTCGTGACTTTCACTTGTGCCGAACCTGAGTTGTAATCTTGTTCACATGGCGAAATTATGTCATGAGTGGTATGAGGATTTTCCTCCAGTAGGCTGCAAATTTTGATACGATGGTAGCCGCAGGGGAAGTATCCAGTACATTGGTAGAGGTGGATTCTGTTGAAGGGACATTTGGGCGGGAAATTATTCATAGATCATGGAGTAGAGATCTGCAGAAGGAACTTGTACTACTAATCTAGGAAAACAAAGGTTATTCGGCACTCCTATCGCCTCCCTTGTCCAACTATACGCTATAAGCTATAAGTCGGCAAAAATTAGGCTTCTTTTGGAGGAGAAAGAAGAGGAGAAGAGGGTATTAAAAATCTTAAAAGATTAGGGTAGCAGAAAGAAACGAGGTAAGGACGAACAGATGTACATGCTAAGGTAGGGGTACGAAACAACCTTTGTTTTCCCTCATAGCATAGTATAGAGTCTGATGGTGCACATGCTCTTCGGGGTATTCGCACGTGACTGTGGATCCTGTGGGATCTCCGTCAAGTGCCCGTACTGTGGTGTGCAACAATTATCACAGGCAAGGCCACCCTCTGCGTCGGCGATAAGCCAAAGGTTTGCGCAAGGCCGATCGACATAGTTTGATCGCGGGTGGAAAATACGAGAAGCCTGGTTAGAGTGTTTACGACGCGCTCATAGGGCGGGGAGGAATGATGGGAGAATATACGAAGGACACATACGAGTAAGTTCCGTTGAGCGCATTTTACGAATGGTGAACCCAGGATCTCGGTCGTGGGGGACAGCAGGGTATTGATTATCAGCCCACAAGTTCGCCAAGCAAAGAGACGCGGAACTACATACTATGGTAGGATGGGTAATAAACGTTAAATCTGACCCCTGTTCTAGTCAGTGCGGGAGGTCGTCTTTCTTTTATATCTTCGCAAGACCTTGATATTTTTTCTTCGGTCCTCAATGGTCTTATTCGCCTGATCTCTAGCTTTATAACGGTATAAGTTTTATACCTATCCCTCTACGTTGGGTGGCAGGAATCGAAAAGACCGAGGACCCACCAAATAACGTTTATTCTGGGGGGTACCATAGTACTATGTCGTCCTTACCTGAGACGTTAAAAACCAGCCACTCCTAGCTCCTCTATCTCCCTTCTCCTAGCTTCCCGTCTTTAGGTCGACCTAAAGAGGAGAGCACTAAGCCTTTCACGGAACATCGCTCTCGATCTTTGGAACATCACTAGTTCAAGCAATGCTCAGAATTCTGGCTGCTCGGATCAATTTGGGGCTTTACGAGTCGTAATTGTCAGTCGATCAGCCAGGCTCCCGCTATTCCCGTGGGCTCACTCTGACGGGGACATGAGTTCAAGCTAGTTTATATTACAGATACCAGAATTCCTGACGGCTGACGGACTCGTCAAGTATTGCAAAGTATCCGCATCAGAGCCCTTCCTCTACATTGGAGCCATTGGATCTTCTACAATATGCTCAAAACGAGAGACTCTAGCGCGGAGTCTGAGCTCAATTTGAGCCTAATCATTGGCTCATTTACTTCATTCATCTATTCAAAATGTGCAGAAGTCGAAGGCGCTCCGTGTCCCGCTTTTTGCTTATCCGTCTCTCAAGGACACGGGCATTCACTCCAGTGCTGTCAATTGGTATATGGTATAGTGCCCTCAACGCAAGAATCCCAGCAGGACCAGTGCGTGTTTCAGGGTCCCCATTCAATCGTAAATTTATCGCCACTAATAGGTGATCCAGAAGTGGTTAATATCGCCATGTACGACAGAGCTCCTGGTGTTCATGTAGTCCAGCCTTTGGTTCACTATCATCGAGCAGACCAGATCAGCTCCTATCCATCACTAGTCACACCCATTTTCTCATAATGAGATCAAGCCTATCTCTTCCAGGCCTACTGGCTGCTACTGTGCTGGCAGCACCAGCACGGGAGATTGAAAATGCTCACTCGATTGCAAAAAGACAGTTCAAGATCCTGGGAATTGAATTCGACAAACGGATTCAATGGAGTACCGTGGCGAAGAACCCATCTCTCATCCCCGACATCTTGCCTCTTTTACAAGCGAAATATAACAAAATGGAGGGCCACTTCACCGGCACTCCTGAGGCTCGTGAGCAGCGTCTTGGATCCGATGCATATCAAAGCTAATTACGATTCAGTTCCTGCATTCCAAGCCATGATTGAAGTTTTGGGCGGTAGCAAAACTAGCCCTGGCCAATTTCCTGAGTGGTACATGGAATCCTTCACAAGCACACCGTATGGACGAACAATTGACCCCCCGGAGGCCGCTGCGGTGCCTCGAGTGCAAGAGCTCAAATCGGAGACCAATGTTCCTGGCGCAAAAGCCATCAAGATCCGGTATGGTCCATACAAAGTTCCAAGCGCAAAGGTCATGATGCACAATCAGCGCTACGGAATGTTGGAGAATTACCCAGAATATAAATTCGATAAACCGTGCGCTGGCGATTGCACCATTATTGGAATGAGGCAGAGCCTGGAGTACGCAGATGGTCGCCAGGCTAACGTTGACACGGGGCTTTGGCTGCACCACTCGGTCATCCTGGCGGTCGGAGAAGGGAGGCAAGATGTCACGTGTATGGAACACGATATCTCACTCCCTCATACCATGGCAAATTCGACCGTTCTACAATCGGAACGCATCTTCTCGACAGGGAATGAGAGAACCAATGCTGTCTTCCCGGACCTTGGAGTAACGGACGCAGGATATAAGATTCGGGCACAGGACAAATTTGTACTACTACTGGAGTTGATGAATGAGAACGCCAGAGACGAGACTGTCTACTTCACAATGGTCTGGGATATCCTTGACGGCCACCCTTTGCCACACGACGTCCAGCTCGTCCACCACGACATCAGAAATTGTGGAACTAGCGAAGTCAACCCGCCCGAAGGTCAATGTAAGTACAAACTGAATCGAATTGACGCGTGCGCCGATTGACAAGTCCGCTTTAGCCAAGTTCACTATTAAATCAACATGGACATCAACAATCAACGCTGAGGTGATTGGGATCCTTGGCCACATTCATGACGGCGGCATCGAATCAACCCTCCATGTGGACGATAAACTTGCCTGCAACAGTGAAGCTTTCTACGGCGAATCACCAGCGTACATCTCCAGCGGGATGAGCGACATGCCGGGAATGGAGAACATGGCCAACATGACCATGAAGCACATCAGTCACATAAGTCCCTGCGGCCAGAACAAGGGCTTGCAGGTCAAGGAGATCAAGAAGGGACAGAAGTTGACGTTGGCGGCGAACTACGACTTTAACAAGTGGCCGGGGATGAAGGAGCCGGATGGATCGTGGGATCAAGTCATGGGTTTGAGTAAGTTGCTTCGTTGCCTTTTGTTTTTTCATGGCACTTCTGACCACACACAGCTGTCATGTATGTCAAGCGGCCAGACCCGTCCACGATACAGTCGCCTATGGCAGAGAAGAAGACATCCTTGTTCACGAAGGCGGCATCGTGGCTTGGAAGGTCACAGGGAGGTCAGGCTCAGGGAAGTCAGACTCAGGGCGGTCAGGCTCAGGGCGGTCATGGGAGTTCAGGACATAGTCACGGTGGTCGCAAGTGAAAAACGCAGCGATGAATAACTCGGCCTTTTACTGTTTTTTAATAGATTCTGGAAGTCAATTCTACTACACATTTTATTTTGTTAATGACTGTGCTGGAACGAAGACATGTTCGTTTGCTGGAACAAGGACAAGCGCCAAACACGCACTAAATGGATGCGAAACTGACTACGATCTAGCTTGAAGTAGGTAACATTCACTTTGGCCTGAGGAGCTAATGTCTTTGTTGCCTCTACCTACTCTATTCCGGCAAGATTCTGAGAAATGCGGCAGTGCCTCGCGGAAATGGCTGATACTTTCCTCCCCGTAAGGACCCGTAGCCGTCGATTAGTAGAACTCTAATGCAATGAGGGGCGACAGGCGAATTAGATAGCCCCGAAGGTAATATAAGCTGAGGCTCCTTCCCATATTGCACGAAGCTTCTTTAGAATCTCTGGATCTAATTGATTCACTCATCACGCGTCTGCGATTCCGGACTGTGCGAGTGCGAAGGCACAAGCCAGTTTCTTGGGGTTCTACTAAACATATCACAGTAGCTGTCATGCCCCAGATTTTCCTCCCGTATTATCCGCTCAAAATAGATTGCAGACCGGTGAATAACTGGCAGTCTCCTCTTGGGCACGGACGGACGCGTCTATTCGAAACGAAGAATCGGGATGCACAATCCTGACGTTCCGTTGCAAGACTGTGGCGAGGGGTTTTCCGAGACAAACACGGATAAGCAAGTGTCGAAGCGCGAAGACGTTATGCGATATGCTTTTTGAGGGTTGGAAGATTTGCCGCGCAATGATTGCTTGAGTGAATGCCTTTATCGATTAGGCTACGGAGGTAGGGCTTCTTGCATTCCTGAGGCATCAACAGAATGAGTCTTGCCATCCCACTTACAGCCTACGCCAATTTCCGCCGGCTCTGCAATTTGAAGAAAATTGCAAGCAACGGCTGTCCTGTCCTACTGTGGAGCCCAGACTGTAAAAGTGAGGCGCACGTTTAGCAAGGCGAACATTGTCCAGAGCAGAAAAGGTGGAAGATTTTCGCCAAAAACTCTGACAGGTCGTTGCCGAATAGATTGATGGGGTGACCCAGTCGCTTCAGCAAAGGGAATTCACAATTTGAAAACAAAAGGTCTGTGGTAGTACGAGTCAAACTTGAAAGCTCGATGAGCCAGACCACGCCAAAACCTGGCTCTGGATTCTGAAACACTCCCGTCGACTATCCACAGTACGGTCAATGACATCCCGGAGGAGACGCAAGTGACAGAAGAGGGTCTCGCATGATCGCCTGTAAATGTTCGGGATTGAGGTACTTATCTACTGTGTTATACACAGTGAACTACTGTGCACATACCACAGAATGCACCTCGTCTAAATTACTGTGCAAGTCCATATGGACGTTCCTATGAGTGTGGAGAACATGCTCGACGTTGACGCTGGGCAAACTGTTCCTGTAAACTGAGCCTCATCTCGAAGACTACGATTCCATCGGGTGCTCGTACGCAAGCGTCAATGACGTCGGATGCGAGTTGGTGGAGAGGAGGCGATGGCAACGAAACTCTTGCACAGGTCGCTTCTTCATGGGACAGACTTCGCGGGCTTACTTTCATCCTCGATACCACAGCACGTCTTTACCTTCTTCTCCCATTCGTCCCTCGTGATGTAGTAGTTGAGGCTGTCAAATACTCTCCCATCCTTCCATACATTACCTTTCACTCGGCCCTCCAATGTCAAGCCTGCTTTCTCAAGCACAATAGCACTCCCCTTGTTGTGTGCATAACATGTTGCAAAAATCCTCCACAGTCCCATCTCATTCCCACCCTTATCTTTCACCGTCAACTCCCTAAACCCATAGTCCACAAACGCTTGGGCAGCCTCGCTCATTATACCTCTGCCCCAGTATTCCTCACCGAGCCAGTATCCCAGTTCAGCAGTTCGGCAAGCGACATCGGTGCCCAATTCTAGTCCCATGCCTCCCATGACTTCATTTGTTGTGGGATCGGAAATTGCGAGGCTGCGTTTTGGTTCTGGTTCACAGGCGGCATGATTGATCCACCGATCTGCGTCTGCTTGGGTGTAGGGGGATGGAAAACGATCGCGGAGAGTACGTGCGACATTTGGGTTGTTGGCGGCGTGAACGAGGGGATCGCGGTCGAGAGTACACCAAGGACGGAGGATGGACCTCGTGAGGGTGAGAGTGGGTGGAGGATGGGTTGAGGACTGTTCTTCGACCATTGCAATTGTGAAGGTGTATCTGCTTTGTAGGCTGGTTTCGATTGAGGATCTTACTAGTATCGGGTAGCTGTCTGCAAATCAAGGGTATGGATTGTTTCCCTCCAATGGCAGACGGCAATTGACTCAATCCTTCCAGACTCTTAGACAGATGGACTCTCGCGGGTTCTGAAGCGCTCGACGGACGCAGCTCATCTTCCGTTCGGGTTCTCTCATTACCGAACGAGCACTCGGTTTGATATTGTTATACCAGGGGATGTGAGGTTGAAGAGGAGTTGATGCATGGATAGGTACCGGGCGAATTTGGTTTCTTACGTCAGCGAGTATGCATCCTCGAGCATCCCATAATTCCTACTCCATTATACCCAATCAACTCGCACAAGGGCATCAGAAACGACATTTTCTTTCCTCGCGGCGTCGACCCGACGCAAACAGGCAACACGCAACCACACATCGACGGAACTCCCTTTTCATGTCCATCACTCCAAGCGAATACGGACTGTGGGAGGACAAAGGCAGCTCCGGTCAAGAGCACCAAGAATACGTTGTTTTCACTTGTTCTTGCTGTTAGTACTACCGAACTGCGATCCTTTGCTTGCCAAGCTGTGGCTTTTGGCCCTTGGCTTCTGCCTCGATTGACCATGTATGAATGTCCTCAGGTCTTCCCAGGCTACCTTGTTATGTACAGGATGTATTTTCCAAGTCGAAGCCAGTATGACTCTGTCATATCTTTTGGAAGTCCATACCGCAACAAGCGTGGTTGAAGTAGTTCCTCAAATTACCATCTATCAAAACATGACCATCACTAGCAACTAAACTGTGACGCCTAATGGGGTCGCAGTTGGTGCCAAAGCGAGAGCCACAGGCGAGCCCCTCAGGATTCTAAGCACCGTATTGCTGTGGACATGGAATGGGGCTACTCTGTAAGTCTGCGGGATTTTGTACTAGATCACCGCTAGTTCCAATAGCACACAGCAACATTCTTCAGATTTTCACTCGCACTCGTCTGTCGGGACCCGTATCCATAGGACTTCCGCCGGGGCCGTCAACTTGCATAGGACTTCCAGGCTCATCGACATTCATAGGATCATCAACCTGCTCCTCTTCTGCCCCTTCTTCCTCTTCCTTCGTCACTTGTCCAATGTTGAAATACAAATTCCAGCGCCGATCTCCCTCTTGCGTACGCCAGAGTCTAGCGTTGCGAATGACGTAGTCGCCAAAATGGTTTTTGTGCTGTACCAAGAACATGGCGACGGCGGAGCCGTGCTTGGTACCTATCAACATCCTTCCCTCCTCACTCTCGGCGTCGAACTCCTCACCGTCAGGATTCGGTTTCTGCAGCTTCGAGACCAGTTTCTTGAGAAGTTCTCTGACGTCGTCCGTAACGATATGCTGGATAAAGATGTGCGAGGGCGGTGAGATGAGGCCGCCCGATCCCGGATGTGGGAATCCGTAATACTTCTGCCCGTGCTTGTACCACAGCAAGAACCAGACGTCGGAGGGTCTGCTCAAATCTGGCGCAGGAGGATTGGCTCTTCCAGTGCTGACATAATATTGCGGTGAGAACATGGAATCTACTACCATAGCCGTGACTGCACCCTTGCTGAACAGACTGTTGTAGTTTGCCCGCGGTATGGCCTGTGAGGCGTGTTTTTAGTGTTAACGCAGGTACTTGATGATCGGGCATCTTACTTTGCCCTTTTTCCCGTTCATATTCCAATCCTTTAAATGAATCCATTTATGGAGCGCCCAGGCCGCAAATGTTGTTGGGTACAAGTTTAATGAATCCATGAAATCGATGAGCTCATCTTTGATTTCGCCGCCGTCAGCATCGGATCCATCAGCGCGGGCTGACCAGCCCCAATCTTTGAGTTCTTTGGGATCATTGAATTGACTAAGGACCGGGAACCTATTGCTCCATTTCGGTGACTTCAAAGCCCATTTCGCAGCCTCGTCTTTGGTCATCTTCATCATACAAAGGAGATCAGTCCCGCTGGCAACAGCCGTGTCCCAGGCTGCAGAAGGATCGGCTCGAGGTCGTAGATTGTGAGGACCGCTACGATTTGGCTCTTCTTCAGTAAGAGGTATGTACACTCTAGTACTGGTGGAGCCGGGTGGAGTTGGAGACTTGATGGGCTCTTTTGAGGGTTTTTGAGGCAAAATTTCCCTGCGAATAGCGTCGAACGGACGATGGAGAACAAGAGAGACAAAAAAGACGATGAAGCAAAGGACCGCCGTGTTTATGTATTTGCGCCCGGCCATGGTGCCTGATGATATTGATGGGAATGCCTACATGCGAGTGATGGTTTGTCCGGGAAGGAGGCTTTGAAGTCCATTTTAACAGCAACTTGATCGTGCCACTACACTTATTGCATCTGCTTTGTTGCTTACTGTACTACTGTTCGAAGCAGCCCCTTGGCTCCTCCAGAGCGGATACAGTGCATATTGAACTCAATGAGACGCTTGAGTAATGATTGCAGGAAGTCGTACCAGTAGTCGGACCCACCTGCTGTTGTACTGTATGACTTACTATATGCGCCTCCTTTGAAAACCTTGTGACACATAAGTTGCGACCCCAGCCTTACCCGGAAATTGCTGGGATTAAGCTCTTTGTATTCGCCGTCGTCGAATCCTGGTATCGCAGACAAACGTGTAGATAGACTCGCGAAAAGTGAAGTAGACGACGCATTCTCACAGCCTGGCGGGCGTGTCAGTTATCTCATGCATACCCAGAACAAAAAAGAAATCGAAGCTGCCAGGTCAATAATCCTAGGGCCGTCTGTAGGCACGATCGACAAGCGTTTGTTGGCGCGAGATATGACAAGTCGAGCTGAGAAAGTGCCCCAAGTGAATGAGAGCGCCTCGAGGATGCGATAGAGCTGCGAACATAACGTCGTCCATGATGTTCGACGGCGAGTATGGATAGCCACGAGAACAGCGAGGTGTCAGGGCGGCTCAAGGATCCAAGACAAATTCTGGCTTTATGCGGTAGCGGTATTCTTTGCCAGGAGAAATTGTACTGCCACGATGCGTAAGAGGATGCAGTGGCGTAGACGGGTCGTGGAGGATGGCGTCTCCGCTTATTGATCCTCGACTAGAGGCCGCACCTCGCACCCACTTTGAGACTAGCGCGAGAATAGAGCGATGCAAGAATTGGTCTAGGAGCCAAGAATGGCAAGCAAAATCCACAAGTCAGGAAGGGAAAAGTCTCGAGGTGAAGACTTTGTTCGCCAGCGATCATAAATGTATAGATGATGAAGCTTACAGACCCCAAATGGGGACTTGACCCGCAAAGCTATTTACTAGCCTCCAAGCCCCCATAACAAGGCAACCTCAACATAGTCGAGCAGATCTCCCAGAACCTCTGCGGCTTGGCACCCAGCTCCTTGATCTTCGCCCTATCTCCATCCGTCAGTTGACACTTCATGTACGCATCGAAGTTCTCTTTCTGCCTCTCCTTTCTCTGCGTCTTTGGATGCGGAATGACACCTCGGTCCATGTTCCACTTCAGGCTGACCTGGGCAGGTGTGCATCCTCGAGCGGCAGCGATTTCCTTGAGCACGGGATTTTGAAGCAGCGGGGTGGCGCGACGGGCGCGAGCGGCGTAGGAGGGGTTTGTGTTTCCGAGAGGTGCGTAGGCTGTGACGGTGATGTTTTTGGCTTTGTGGTAGTCGACGAACGCCTGTTGTTGGAGGTAGGGATGGAGCTCGAATTGGTGGACTTTTGGGATGATGGTTGCAGAGGCGAGGAGATCGTCAAGCTGCGTTTGGTTGAAGTTTGAGATTCCGATGAAGCGGGTCAGTTTCCCTTCGCCGGCGTACTTTTCCATTTCTTTCCACGTCTAGCGTACATTATCAGCTGGGCTGGGTCCCTCGACGGATGTGCGACATGGAAACTTACCGCAACGTAGTCGTAAGAAGACTTTCCACCGGTTTGGCCAATTGGGAAGTGCATCAAAGTCATGTCAATATAATCGAGGCCTACGTATCACAGTCATTTACAGCTCCGATGAGCAAGAAAACGAACATGCCCAATTCTTTGAGATTCGTCTCAATGCCGCTCTTAACTTGATCTCCATGTCGATTGCCCCAGATTTTGGAAGTAACCCACAAGTCGCTCCTTTTCAGGCCGGTCCTTTGCAGCCCCAGTTTGATACCTGGGCCAATGTCCTTCTGATTATTATACGCTGTTGCGCAATCGAGATGGCGGTATCCAGCTTCAATCGCAGAAGCTACAGCTTCCGTGGTGTTTCGGGAGAGGTTCCATGTTCCGAAGCCTAGTTTCGGGATCTCGTTATGGGGGCCATTCTTAGGTGAAATGTAGCTGACATCTTGTGATATTACCAGAGCAGCAAGGGCGAGAAGGGACGCGACGTGCAACATTTTGCCTTTTTCAGGTGTACAAAGCACGAGAAGAAAACCCGGAAAGATCATGGCGGGATTTCAACTACTCATTACCCGTCCTCCGATAATTGTCAGGAACCCGGTCTCGGTAGAAATGTGTTGCTGGTAGATAAGCTTCGAGCAGCGGATAATTTCCCAGTCGAACGAGAACGAAGAAACACTTACGCTTATCATGTGGACATCATCTAGTACCCATGTATTTTACCAGCAAAAGACATGTCGCTGACCGCGGTTGGCAAAGCATCAGACGACAGCCGTTCAAAGGCTCTCAGCGCACTGCAGGTCATAACGATGTGGTCCGGCTGTGTTTGTTTGGCTCGAATCGAAGTCGGCAGTCGGCATGATTCGAAACAGGGCCCTGTATCTTGCGCCCGGGCCATATCTTACCCGCCAAATAAATGAAGCTTACCTAGGTAGCAACTCGAATCTAGGTCTGACTGGAACCGCTCAACTGCCACGGCAAGCAAAAGAAAGATTGAACGTTGCAAAGGCACTTTCCGATACAAAATTTCCACCTTCTTCAAAAAGCATCAGGGGCAGCTGGGAGAACCAACACGACCTGAAGTGTCAGAAACCCGTACGATACCAAAATTACACTCATCGATTATTATACAGAATTCCGAATGATCTGCCCCACGCAATCGTATTTTTTACAAACCTCATCTTCATCATGTTCATGGCCGAGTCACCGCGGCCGCGAGCGACGCGCTCACATGAAATACCTACATCAGCGTTAGCTTCAACTCCTCTCACTTCAAGAGTGGACACAGCTTACCTCGGTTCCTCAAAGACATGATACTTGTGCCCTCTCACGCCTTCGCCTCTAAACATCTGCGGGAAGCGTAGACCCTCTGGATAACTGGTCTCGTAGACGTGCTGATCGCCGCCCTCGATCGCAAGACGGCCTTCATGCTGTGGACCGCCCTCGAGGGCACCCCCACCACCGACAACAAATTTGCCCACCTGGATCTCCGTGTCGGTTATTGTTGACCTCGAAACTCTTGCGTATCCCGTTCTCCTCAGATTCTTGAAAAGAATGTATTCACACCATCGATCCCAATCTGAGGGATCGATATCGCGCATACCAGACCTCTCGGAGACGTACGTGTTATAGTTCCCCTCCTTCGGCTTCGTAACGAGATAACTCAGCAAGATAGCGGGTCGACCTTTGGGAACACTCCCCATCAAATCAGCAAGGTATTCAGACTGCAACCTCCTATCTTCCGGATCCTCCTCCTGTCCAGAATGGAAGACGAATACATCAACCATCTCCCCGTAACAATCCAACGTCGCATGAATAGCTGGCGCTAGTTCGCCTACCGGACTCGGCAGCAGATGGTGCGTTGAATTCAAGATCGGGAATTTTGATAGGAGAGCAGCGCCCCATGTGTGTTTGTTCGGACCTGGTCCAAAATCAACATACATGCCCAAATCCTCAGCAAGGAATTGTGTTGTGTCGCGGTTGCCCATGATGATGCGTTGCAAATCTGTTTCAAGTAATCCCACAACGTCAAGCTCAAGTTCTTTGATGACATCGCGCATGCGGTGTTCAGAAGACCACATATCATTATCCAACGAGAAATGAATGGTCCAGATACCCGCAGTGAGCGTTTTAGTCTCGGGATGGTAGGGTTTGTAGTTATATTGCGGGAAGCGGAGGAATGCCACACTGGCTGAGAGAATTTCGAGAGCGATGAGGATGTAGAGATAGTATGCGCGTGATCGTTTGGCTGTAATTGATATTTTTGCAGTCTTTCCTTTCACTGGCGATGGGGCGGAGGCTTGAGCTGAAAAGACACCCGCGCCGAGGAAGAGCATATTCCATGTCATGACCCAATCAGTGTGTTCGCGCATGAGAGGTCCACCAGGGACAAAGGCATAAGCGACTACCCAGACGTGGGCAAGGACAAGGAAATTGTAGGCGAGGAAGCCGATGCCGAATGTTTTTGCTGGCGAGTGTTGGATTGCAGAGGAGATCAGAATAGGTGCTGAAGCCATAGTGTAGACGGCCAATGCAAGTGCGCCGTAAAACCCGAGCCAGTGGCTCTTGGTCGTCAAGATGGCAGCACCGATGGATCCTATGCCGTAAAAAGACCAGCTGCGAGTGAAAGTGGGGAAGAAAAGACCGATTGCGAGACCGGTCCCCATGGCGAAGTGAGTGAGAGATCCGTGAGGAACTGCCAGAGGACCACGAGCTGGCCAACCTTCCCAACCCCACAGAATCATGGTGCTGGAATCAGAGAGAAGAGAGTGCATCGTGAAGAATAGTCCGGCAATGCCAAAGCCAGCAAGGACAGGAGAGCCTTTTGTGTGTCCAGATGACGGCACATATCCTCCGGTAGAAGATCTCGAGGACCTCAGGTAAGCCAAGATTGCCAGAGCAAGGCCAGTCTGATTCCAGCCACCGTTTGGACCGTGCATAATAGGCCAGATTGGATTGTTGGTGAAGAAGGCGTACTTTGCGATGCTCGAAGCCAGCAAACCGATGCTGAATGCGGAAATCCTTGCTTCAAGACGGTGTGGTTGTGATCTTTCAGCGTAGAAAGTGGCAGTCCAGGCTAAACATTGCATCCAGACACCAAAACCAACAAGAATAAGACGAAGTTCTGGTCGAGTAACCAGATAGGCTAAGAGTCCTGTGAGAGACATGAAATGGAGAGCTGTGACGTTTCTAATAGCGTAGGAACGGATGGTTGGTGATGCGAGAAGAAATGGCGAGACGGTGGTCATGACCATCACCTCCCACCCTGAGATTCCCATGTGCCATAGCGGGAAGTCTGGACATGTTAGCAAATGGCGATTGATACAGGCGCTTACTTACACCACACACAGACACCGAGAGAGGTGAGAATAGACCAGAAGACGAACTAGGGCCATGTTAGCAACAAACGCGCCACGGGTTCGTGATCACCAACGCCATTGTAAACATCAGCCGCAGCATCAATGGCCTTCCGCCATTCAAATCCCTTCGCAAAGACTTCAGCAACATCCCTGTTCTTCCTACCAGCACATTAACACCAGCAAATTCAGAGGATAAACAAGTCACCTACTCTTTCTCAAGAACAACATCGGACATAGCTTGCCTAGAACACACAGGGAGCTCAGAGAATGTTCATAATCGTGATAGCATTTCGGTAAAGCTAGCTACTTTGGAAGCCAGGGAACATACCCTCGCGAGATGCCCCGAACGTCCCTGATGACCACCTCGAAGCTCGAAAAATCAAAGACAGTGCATGCGTCAAAGCCCACGTCAAGAAGAACGAGGGCCCATTCGAAGAAGGCGTAAATAGTGTACGCTAGCGTGATTTGTTAGCCGGGGTCAGAAGCAGGAGAAGTAGGTCAAACTCACCTCCAGCAACCTTATGCACCTTGTGTTGGATGAAGAAGTAAATCAATGGGATAAGTGTACCGAAGAATGCACCTGCGAGAATCTTCCTGTACTTGATAGCTGTTCTGTTGGGTGGGCTGAGGGCAAGACATCCCAGGGTCCATGGTAACGTCGCAACAAGATATGAAATCATGAAGATGTCATGCCAGTCGTGGTCGTCTGTAGAAGTGACATATGTCCAGCCTCCACATGTGAATGTACGGAAGATGCCCATTCCAACGACGAATTTGGCCAGGGACTTGTTCTGCCTTGAGGTCATTGCGTACCATAACGCGACGAGAGCGAAGCGAGGTCCTTGTTATTTCAATTAGTGCCTAGCATCCCTTTTCTGTGTTGAGTGTATATACCAGAAGTCAATGCTATGAAGAGCATGAATACGGAGCGTTCGGGATATCGGTCGCCAATCGTCGCGGATACGGACGGAAACCATTCTTGAGGGTACCCCTATGAAATCGTTGGCATGATCCACAGCCCCTCAGGCCACCACCTACATAATGCTCATTCTCTACAATCTTGTAGTAGTGCAAGTAGCTGTCATGCCATCAGTCCCACACCGAGCCAGTTGACATGTGCAAGCCAGACCTTCCCACAATCAAAGCACCCAGAAATGCACCTGTCGAGACATTAGATGGAGATGATGAAGAAAAGAGCGAGGGCGCGTGTACAGTATGCGATGATGGTATGCGTCCAGGAAATCCATCTGCCATTGAACTGCGACGTGTAAGTAGGAGGCGACGGTAAGTACTTTGGCACACGTTACTGACCGAGGCGACGACCTCTCCGTCCTTGAATTTGGGGGCCATGGTGGCAGTCAGTCGTGGCCCATTCGAATGGTACGAAGAAGAGAAGGGTGCCGGGCTTGGTGTAGAGTGCACTCTCCTGAATAGTTCCTAACCTTTATTTGGTCTCTCATGGCCGGACGTTGCTTATCTAATCTGATCCGAGGCAGATCCGATATTGGTTGCCCGCTGCACCTCCGCCAGAAATAAAAACTGGTAGACCGGCTACTTTGGGACACTGTCGTTGGTGCGGAACTGTCCAGCCACTCACTGATAAAACACGGACCCCAACGTCTCAAACACAAATCCCAGTCTCACGCTCTCGATATCCACATACAATTCGAGTGTGCACATGAGAAGAGTCTGTTAGAATCTCGAATCCTTTCCCGATTTCCATCCTACGTCTCCAATCACCATGTCCTCCTCCAGTGACAAGGCCCGCTTCTATCTCGAACAGCAAGTCCCAGAACTCCAAGACCTCCTCCGCAAGAAGATCTTCACAGAACCCCAAGTAAAACAAATTGCCCAGAAACGCTCCTCGTTCGAACACATTCTCAACGCCCGCGGCTCCACGCCTCAAGATTACGCCCGCTATGCCGAATACGAACAGAACCTTGAAGCTTTGCGAAAGAAGAGATGTGTGCGGCTGGGCGTACGGGGAACGGGACATGCAGGACAGCGAAAGATTTTCTTCATACTGGATCGAGGTGTGAGAAAATTTCCGGGCGATTTGACATTGTGGATGCAGTATTTGGCGTTTTGTAGAAAAGAGAAGGCGACGAAGAAAATTAAAGAGGTGTTGACGAGGCTGTTGAGGTTGCATCCGACCAAGGCAGAGTTGTGGGTTTATGCTGCGAGGTATGCTATCGAAGAGGAGGGGGACATGATGGGCGCACGAGGATACATGCAGAGGGGCCTGAGGTTCTGCGAGATGAACCGCGGGCTGTGGGTCGAGTATGCGAGGCTGGAATGCATTTATGTTGCCAAGATTGCGACAAGGAGGAGGATACTGGGGGTTGATGGTATCAAAGATGGCGCTGTCAAGGAAGTGGATAGCGAGGATATGATGAGGTTGCCAGAAGTCACGGAAGAGGATATCAATCCCGAGCTCCAGGATTCTGGCATCGACGAGGAGGCATTGCAGAAACTCGAAAGCACACCGGCGATTACGGGCGCCATACCTATCGCCATCATCACAGCTGCCTTCAAAAAGTTCAACCACGACCCACGGTTGGGAGAACAATTCTTTGACATGGTAGCGGAATTTGAACAATCGAGTGCGTTTCACACCATACTCAATCACATCATCACATCGATGCTAGCGTCCAAACCGGACGCTATGGAGACGATCGCATGTCATCTTCGCTGCCCTCTCATCGGCATCACACCTGATGATCCCTCCTTCCCGGGGGCCATCGGTGAGAGCCTCCGCCTCGCACGACAGTCGATGGTCAAATTGCCGCTTCTCAGAGCACAAATCGCTGAATGCACGATTCCCATCCTGTTGCCGTATGCCCTAGACCCGGGGCTCGACACGGATATTCAAAGGGTTCTTGGGAGCTCGCTACGATCATTCGTCAAAGAGATTGGCGATCCGGAACGAGTTGCAGATCTTGTGGAGAGCCTTGTTGAGCATGAAGAGCAGGATCAGGCTAGACGGCTGCTGGAGACTAGTATCAAGGTCAATGGCTCGCATGCAAGACTAATGCAGGCGCACGCAGCCCTGAATGCGATCGTTTCAGCATAACCGGCTTGATTTTGGAGTCGCGGACATGTGTGGGAGTCTGCAGTGGTCGAACCAAAACAAGACGCAGCAGTCCACTAAAGGAAGACAGAGGGGACGCCCAGCTCTGAGCGATCATGGCAGAATTATGGCATACAGGCATTAAAGGCGTTTCGTAGCGATCATTCTCAGGCATGTAAAACAGGTTTGGAGGGAATAGTTTGGCATGAACATGTTGGCGTGGATGACTTTTATTCTATTCTCATAATCTCTGCTTGCACTTCCCTTTCAACGGGGAAAGGGGCAAGTTGTCACTTTCCCAAAGCCGTTCGGACCTGAGCACGTCGAATTTTAGTTTGGAAAAGTTACCCCATTCGATCTTTGAAAAAAGTGAGGCACCATGTGATCCCATTCTCCATCAATAGTCATATCCAGTCTTCCAATTCTTCGCACCCCTATTCATTTTTGAGATATGAGCGTCGTCCGTGGTCCCGACGGTAATGCATCTTCTATGCAACTCGAAGATGATTCTAAAAGGCTAGTAGCAGGTAAGTAACTTGGATTCTCTTGGCTCATTGCCAATGACATTCGCCTGTACCCGACGTTTCTAGGATGAAACTTGCTCCGTAATTCCCCTGTTGTACCATGAATATAGCTTATGTCCGTGTCCGTCACCTGTGAACAATGCTCCTCAGATCTTGTGCTCAAGACCTCAAAAAAGATACAAAAATCGGGCCATTTGCTCTTCCCGCTGTCGGCAGGAACCCGCTGAGAATACCATTCCTAATGATAGCAGGCACTGAGTATACTGACTTGCAGCTGTACTTCGTCCCTGGGTGTTCATCTAGCAAAGAAGAATGACAGAAAAATGTAGTGATTGAAATTTGGGGAATCAATGACCAATCCGTGAAGTCTTGGCTGACACACAGTTCTGGATAGTCATTCGAATGCAATTTGTGTTTGAGAGTAGAGATCGGTTCCTGATTTGATTTTCTTGTCATTCACCACCTCTGCTTGATCTCCGCGAAGCCTTTTTATTGCTGTGGACTTTCTTCTGCCTGAGTCTGACCTCGTTGTCTCGTTTTTGCCTGTTGAGCCGTCAGTGAGCGCTTCACCGGGACGGTCAACTGCGAAAGTATGATCTCTTGAAATAATCATTTCGCAAGCTTTTCCGGATGAAAAAGACCCCAGCACAGCGTGAAATGGATGCAGATACGCACTTCCACTGTACGTTCAATTTGATGTTGTTTCGAGCGATCTCTCAAGTCTCTAAAGCCAAATATTGACTTCGAATACTTATTTGGCTTAAAGATAGATTGGGAAGATGGCGGGCAGTGAGAACAAGCTCTTCTTGCTAGCGCGGAAGTGGTCTCCTCGTCTCCTCGTCTTGGTGAGACTGGGAGCGAGGACAGGAGAACGTGAAAGCTGCTGGGCTTCATGGCTGATGGGTTGCCAATGAAGTTCGCAAATATTGTCATGAATAGGAGCACTTACAGAGTCTTCACTTTCGATCTTTGGTGGTCGCTTGTTATGCCAGGGACAGCTTTCACGGCCACTTCTTTCAATAGTTGGTGGAAACGTTCCCAGCATAGTTCTGCATTATGCCCCTGCTTTCGACTGTCATCTGCTTGAATGACCAGCGACTCCGACGCTTTTGCATAATAACGAGAAGCACGTAAAGGCTCGTGCATCAAAGTTGGCAGATCTTTCAACAAATCTTTAACGGAGATACGCAGCGTCGCTTTGGAGGAGACTCTGGCCTCTGTTAGCGTGAAATCGGGCTCGGATAGATTTATGCGCGTCAGGTTACAAGAGGCTGTGGCACGATTGGAAGGTCGTTCACTACAACTTCACGGGACAGACCTACACTCTCTTTCACCAAACTATGGAAGATGATGTTTTTTGTAAGGAAATATGAGCTCAAAGTGAGAGATACTAACTTACTTGTTCACATTCTGGCCACCTGGACCGCTACTTCTACTGTAACTGAGCACCCCGATAGCCCTCGAAGATGTCTTCGGGTCGAACTGGGACAACCAATGGCGACAGTCTTCTACATCATCTTCGCTGGTTTCTTCGGGCCCATTGTCCCATAAAGATTTCGTATCACGCTGTATGGAGGTTGAAAATTGTGAGAGGCTTCGAAACGAAAAGGGTGAAGGGATGTTGAGACGTGGCCGTGGCCGTGGCCGTGACCATGGGCGACACGTGATGGATCGAGTTGAGGTGACTCTCACCTGGCGATAGAACAGGTGAAGCATGTTTGGTGGAGAATATGTGTGAATTGAGCGAGCGCTTGTGACAAGACATGGAGCTCAGGGACGACGCAAGAAGCATTCAGTCTCACTTCCTCTAAGTCAATAAGGATGACGAGAGTTCCAAATGGCAAAATTGACAGCCGTCACCAAGGAGATTGACCCAGGGCAAGCTGAGGGCGTATTGACGAGAGGGCTGAGGCAGCTCAACCAGGGGAAAGAGGATAAGTTTGCTGACACGCTCTAGCGATGGCTGACAGTCAATGTTGGTGCAGTCCTCATAGGCGGAGTTGGGTGCTGGGAATATGTCCGAGATTTTACCGACTATTACCCGGACGTCCCAAGCGGTTTGTATCGACGCAAGATCAAGAAGACATCAGTTGGATTCCATGACTTACCGAACTGCACTCTATCTCGAAGCGGGTTCTATCATCTTGGGCAGTCGGGGTGGGGGCTAGCGGTGGGGTGGGGACTTATCACGTGACGGTCATTGCGCCCAAAAGCGAGTCCGCTTGACTTCTTCACCTGCAGCACTCAATCGCAAACCGCAAACTCCACAACTCCCTCAACTCTCACGACATTCCCATCTTCCGCGCGCGAAGCAAGACACAAGTGTCAGGCAGTACAAGTACTATATACAGACATATCATCTCCATACTGCCACTCTCCGCTACTCTCCGCTACTCTTCCTCGTCCGTCGCACACCCGACTGCCCTTCCGCCAATAACCTCCGCTTGGTTGTCGCCAGTTGCATCGCCACAGCGCAATTTGGCTGCCATCGACCACTCGCCTCATCCTCCTTGGTCGCAATCCTTTGGACAGTCCATATCGCGCACTAGCTTGATGACTTGAGGCACAGCTTGACACCCAACTCTCCGCCCAATCTTGCGTCCGCCTTCCACACCCCTCCTCTATCCACTCCATAACCTATGAGTGCTACTCCTCCACAGGAGGCTGTTGAATTTAGAGGCAACTCCCACACGCCCGTCTCTCCCAAGCCTTCCTACTTCCCCTCTCCTGCTAACATCCCCATCCTGGAAGCTCAGATGGACCCCACCTTCAATGAAACCATGATGCAAACAATGCACCCTGATACCTTTTCTACTACCGCTCCGCCTGCCACACAACCCGACTACGCAACAGCTCCCGGAGGTTTAAAAGACCATAGCCCACAGTCGAACACCAACGCCCAAGGCGTAGACAGTGCGCAAGAAGACGATGGCTCAGATGGGTTCGTTTCAATACAGGATGCCGAAGAGCACTATCCTGACGTGGAAGACAATTCAATCGTCAATGTATCGCAAGGTACTACTACCTCTCTCCCCCAAGCTCCAGTCTCGTCAAGTGAAGCCGTCCAAGCAATTCTTGCTGTACAATCCACTTCCGGTGTCGATCATATTTCCCTTGACACTTCCACTGTTACTGCGGATGACTCCATAAAACCACAAGCCAATACCCAAATAGATCCAAGCCTGAATCCTCCACCGATCCAAAATCCTGCTACTCTCGACCTTGACGCCATTCTCGCAGGCCTCGAACAGCAAGCCCACGCCAATATTGTCAAAACCTCGCCAGTCAATTCGAATACCACAACACTCCAGCAGACGAAGTCAGAGCTGTCCGCTCTACCTCCTAATCCCAATCTTCCTCCAAAGCCTCCAGCGCAAGATCCCTCATCCCACTCAAACTTCACGCCCTCAAGCGATATTCGCTCATATCATCCACATAGCCAAAAAGATGCACCATATCGTACGGCTGGTCCTCCCACTCTCAACACCAACGGCTTGTCTCAACCACCACATTCTTACCAAACGCCACTGTCCTCCACTTTTGTCAGCTCTACTCAAAGTCCAGCGGTGTCAAATTTTGGTCAACAAGATGGAAGTCCGATGTCCGAGGACGAGGACCTCCCTCTGGATCCCCAAACACAGAGGGAGTATGATCAATTCTTGGCCTTTGAGCGTCAGAATGTTGCAGATGGGCAATGGGACAAATTTCCAGTCGGATCGCGGCTTTTCATCGGTACGTTGTTGCCAATCGAACAATCGGCACACGTTCTAACATCTGCTAGGTAACCTCACTACCGAGAAAGTTTCTAAGAAGGACCTATACCGACGATTCCACAAGTACGGAAGGCTGGCACAGATATCGTTGAAGCAGGCATATGGCTTTGTGCAATTCTTGGATGCGGAGACTTGCAGCCGAGCTTTGGCGGCAGAGCAAGCGCAGAAAATGCGAGGCAGGGAGATGCGTGAGTACTCATGCTCATCTTGTTGCTGAAATAGTCGCTGACATTGTGGCAGACCTCGAGATCTCCAAACCACAAAAGAATACCCGCGCTCGAGACGGTGCAGGCGACAACCGAGGAGCTCGTCGACGATCCCGTTCGCCAGACTACAGTCGTGGAAGCAACCAGCCGCCACGAGGAATCGATCGCTACACATCAGGATCACAGAACTCCCCACGCGAACGCGATTACCGCCGTGGACAAAGAGACGACTACCGACGTTCCATCTCGCCTCGTGGTGGTCGTCGGAACAACATCGATCGATATGATGGCCGAAGACGAAGCAGATCACGTTCCCCTCCATACACCCGCGACTCCAGGCCACGCAGTGAAATTCGAAATGGTGGAATGGAAGATGACCTGCCGCTGCCACGACGTGCTCCTCGAGACGTTCCAGACGTGCAGATCATTTTCGCCGATGACCTTGACCGTCAATTTGTTGAGTGGGCCGAGAAGTCGATTCAAGCACGTAACCTGCGTGTAAACGTTCTGTATCTAGCACCGCACTTGTCAGAAGAAGCTGTCATCAAGCGACAGATCTTGGAAGGCGTACAAGCTGTCGTGCGATTGTCGAAGGTGCATCAGCTTAAGGGCAAGATTCCGCTGCAGGTCTTTGATCGACGAGGTGGTCATCATAATGTTCAATTCGAACAGTACGAAGATCTCGACCCGACAACAGCAGCAGCACTCGTCCTTCGCGCCAAAACAACCCACGGTGCACCCGTCCAACAAACTTCGTACGGGATGCCACCGCAAGGGCCACCAGCAGCATATGGCATGCCACCTCAACAGCCACCGCCGAATTATGGTTACGCCCCTCCAAATCATCAACAGCTGCCGCCCAGTTCGTATGCAAATCCCTACGGCCCTTCTCCTGTCCCTTCGGCTCCGCCGCAGCAGGCACCGCACTATTCGCCACCGGGCCAGACTCAACCAGGTCCTGATCTGGCGAGGATCTTGGGACAACTTGGGAATCCACCTCCTCAACAACAGGCGCCTCAGGGATATCCATCCAGAGCGCAGCAATCGCCTTATGGACAGCCCTCACCGCAGCCTCTGTACGGACAGCCTCCACAACAGTACTCGGCTCCTTCTCAGCAGCAATCGTATGCACCGCCGGCTCAGCAGTACTCGGCCCCTCAACAGCAGGCTGCCCCGAATGTGTTCAACGGGACGGCGGCGCCGCAGCAGGACATCCAGGCCTTGTTGGCGAATCTGAGCGCCTACAAACCTCCAGCTTGAATGGAACTAATTGTTGAGCCTTGCGTGAGTGACTGAGGACTGACCTCTGTTCGCTTGGGGCTAGCGGCAATTTGTTTGCATGAAAGCTCATTCATGGACTTTTAGACTTGTTCACCAGGCGGTCTTGACGCTTGAGGTCTTCTCTTGTATCTGTAGTATGATTTTGTGCTGGTCGTTGTTCTGGCATGGTGTCTCAGAAAGTAAGGTGGTTTTTGGTGGTAGATTCCAATAATGTTTTGCTTCATCTGCAATGGTTCCGGTAATGGCTCTGTTGTGTTACTGGTCAACTACAAAACAAATGACATCGCACCAACGGTTGTCATTGTCTTGTTGGTCCCAGTTGGTCGGCGACAATTGTGTTTTATCTTTCCCCTTGTGTTTGGCTCTTTGTAGCTAATATCATTTCGTGGCTTAGCTTTTTTCTTGTAACAAAGGTTATACTTGATATTCTGGAGGTGAGGGGTCTGAGAGGTCACGGTTTCACTGCGATCTATAGGTTCTCAACGCTATTCTGCTTGATTGCACTGAAATGATGTTTTGATTCCGCTTTCTACACTCCTCGATATCCTATGATTGTGAACCTGCTATTTATAAAATACTGATTGACTTGATCAATACTTTGGAATTTCTGTTGAATCGACCTAACAGCATATTCTGAGCCTGAGATCAAGCTGAACATTGCTGAGATGAACATAGCATTCCTCGTTCTTTTTCACGTGGAATCAAGTATTGGCGCAGAGGGAATGGTGAAGAATGGAACCATTTAGACTACGGCCAAGGGGCAATGTACTCAGCCTGTGAGCCTTGATTCACCGAAAGACGCGCGTATTCGAGTCTAGAATCTCCCATTAAATAGGCAAGAAGAACGCTATCATTTCGCGAAGCGAATGCTCAGCTAGAGTCTCGTTCATGTGCACGATCAAGCTTTCGCCGCCCTCGCCTTCGCAATCCTAGCCTTCGCCCCCTCAATAATAGCAGCTTCATCATAAATTCCGGTAACACTGGGATGAGCCGCAACCTCCTTCGCCCACTTCCAAAAGTTTGGTGCCTTGTCCTCGATCAACCCTAGGAAATTACTCGGATAGATTCCAGCCTTGCTCAAACTCAGTAATCTGACAATGAAGGATCCCGTCAATACCTCTGCCAAGGTAATCTTCGCACTGCCACCAAAGAATGGAGACGCATCGGCCAGCAATGGTTCAACCTCTTTCACGAGCGCGGCAACAGCAGAGTCAAGAATCGCATGACTCTCGGCCTCGGAAATGGCGCCGAAAAGCTTGATCAAGCCGCTCTGAAACTTTGAAAAATACGTATCCACGAAAAATGAGATGCGGGCACGCTGCTGCGGCCCTCCCTTCTCCGTAGAAGCGAGAACGAGTTTTCCTGGATTGGCGTCCGCGATGAGCCAGGAGACTATTGCGCTTTCGGTGAAGATTTCGCCGTTGAAGGATATGGAGGGGACGAGGCCGCGTGGGTTGATTGCCAAGTACTCGGGTGTTCGTGGCGAATCGAGAGGAATGGTGACCTCTTGGAATGGTATGTTGAGTTCGTCGAGGGCGATGTGGGCGCGGTGGGCCCCTGGCTTTGTTAGCATTGGTCAGTATTGTGTGGAGGAGATTATTTACAAGGACATTTGCGGTTGGTGTAGAGGATGATTTCGTCTGCTGTAGATGCCATGGCTGTGGTCTGAGTTGAGGCTTACTGATTGATTGAATGCTGCGATGGCGATGCTGGATGTGATTGTGAAATGGGATTCGGCGACCTCATATATACAAACGCCCGGGAACTTGTGTCATCTCAGGCACTTCAATTCAGCAACCCATCTTGCATCATCGGCCGCAGAATCCGTACATCTGCAGAGACGCGGGGGAAGCGATCGCGCTTTCGGCGTCGGTGTTTATGCAGCATCCCAGCTGCAGGTGTAGCGGTGCAGCATTACAAATCAAAGTCAGAAGCATTGCCTCACGTGAGAGTCCGCGCGGTCCTTCTCCTTAGTTACTCATAGCCATGAACGCCCGGCGAACACTAATCAGGCCTATCCTTCCTCCGAAATGGCTTGTTATTGTACCGTCTGGCAGTCCTGCTTACGAAAAATAATTCCCTACCAGTCCATCCATCTTAGGAATCAAATCTGCTACTCGAAACGGCTTTGAAATCGCTTCGTCCATTCCCACGGACCGAGCTATTTCGATCTGCTCAGATCTAGCGTTGGCTGAAACGGAGACGATTGGGATATGGCCTTTCGTTTTGCCTGCGCGTTCAGCTTCTCGTATGCGTCTTGCACAAGTCAACCCGTCCTGCTTCGTTGTCAGCAATGCAAACGATACCAGAAAGGCACAAAGTATCTAACCATCACTGGCATCTCAGTGTCGAGCAAGATGATATCCAGGTGCTCACCGCTCCCATCATTGGCAGCCCAGTATGTAGACTTCTCCAAAAATTCGAGAGCTTCTTTGCCGTGATTGGCTGCGTATACGATATGCCCTAGATTGCGAAGCTGTTTACAAAGAACGCGCTGGTTGACGAGATTGTCTGATGGTGTCAGTCACTGTGGGCGCGAAGAAAAACGGAGAACACACCTTCAACAACCAGAATCGCAAGTTTACGCTGAATTGCTGTAGAGGTCGTGGGAACCGCTGCACCAGTAAGCACAGGTGGGGATGGACGCGGTTGTATCAATAGATGAGCAGATCTATGCTCGGGAAGAGCAGCTCTGATCATCTCCTCGTTCTGTATAATGGCAATTTGACTGGTGGATGGTGGTGGTTGAGCCAATCGTTGAGCAAGCACATAGAATGCGAATGTGCTGCCTTTACCCGGCTCTGAAGCAAGACCGATTCCACCGCCTTGAAGCTCACTCAACTTCTTGGAGATGAACAATCCTAAGCCACTTCCGCCGTATTCTACTTCGGTGCGTGGCGAAGCTGATTTTTGTCAGTGATGTTCAGAGGTGAGATCGACAATTAAGCCTACCCTGCCCAAAGCGCTTGAACAGTCGCTCTCTCTCCATTGGCTTGAGACCAGGACCTGTGTCGTGTATAGCAATCCGCATAAAGCATAAGCCACTCACAGTGCTGGCTCCTTCCATGAAGCCAGAAGGTACTGTGGTTTCCTGCGGTGGAATGTATTCAATGTCATTGTCGACATGACTAGGATCTTCCAGAGAACCTCCGATCCTGATGATAATCCGCTTATCCACAACAAGTCTGGTGAATTTCAGTGCGTTGCCCTATTCCGTTGTTACCAATTATCGGTCAACCGAGCCAAAAAGCAGAGGAAGGGCTTACCAGGATATTGACGAGGACCTGGGTGAGCCGACTTGGGTCCAACTTCACAGTGTGCAAACCCAACTCTTCAAAGGATTGCTCTATATTGATAGACACCGAGATGCCATGCTTCACAGACTCAGATTCAAACATTTTCACCACTTGTCCAACAATCTTGAGGGGCTCAACATCGATTGGGGTCACACTGAGCATGTCGGAGTCCATCTTGGAGAGGGTGAGAATATCGTTGACCACATTTTGCTGGTGTTGAGCGCACAAAGTAATGGTGTCAGCTGAATCTCGATTATCTTCCAGAAGAGTCCTGAGAACTAGAAGATGGGATGTGTCGGGGTTCGTGCTATAGGAAAACAATTCAGTCAGGGAGGAGCTGATGGAGTCTGCGCTTTGGATAATTGCCGAAAGAGGATTGCGGATCTGGGTTCGCCATCAGTCCGACTTCTCTCTCACGTAGGTTCCATGCACTCACCTCATGACTGGTCATGTCTACAAATGCCTCCTGTGCCCGCTTGAGCTCTAACGCTTCCTCCATCCGCCGAATTTGATGGGCTTCTGCCCATTTCTGCTGACTGATGTCCGTGACCGTGGCAAGGGAGCTTTTTGCCGTACCCTCTTCATCCTCATCAATAAAAGCTGACAGCAGGATCCAAGTGGACCCCGTCAGACATTCTCCAGACTCCAGTGTTTTCGACCACGGTTTTTTCAATGGGAACTCAGCGACGATTGGTTCCCGAGTGGCAAGAAGATCTTTCCATGCCTGCAGCACCAAAGTAGCCGCATCATCGGGGAACAAATCGAGCCAGGAAGACATTCCTGCTGATTCACCTGTGAAGCCCGTGATCTCACGATAGGCCTGGTTCGAGTACACAATGTTACCCTCCAAGTCCGTTGTTACGATCCCCACCATCGATTTGTCCGAGATGCGCTGGAACTTGAGCTCGCTCTTCATGAGCTCTCGAGTTCGCGATTGCAACTGTTTCGCCACATCCTCTCGGTGGCGCACTTCATCCTCAAAGAGAAGAATTGCAGCTGCAGACGTGGCGATCTGTCTTTGCATGATACTCATAAAGCTTTTCAACTCTTCGTCGACACCCAGATGTGGACTGATGCCCATGACAATGAAAGCGATTGTATCGCCTAGCCCATTCGGCGTGATAGGCCATACAACAACATCTTTTGCTGGTTCTTGCACACCACGAAGATCGATGCCCTCAACGTATGCAGAGGGAAGAGTCCCCTCTTCTGTGGACAAAAACACAGGCTCTCCCACCTCATTTGCCTTGCTCATCGCGCTGCCATATCCTTCAGAGATTGAAGACAAACGTAAATTTTGAATGTGCGTCGCATGTTTAGGCGAAAGCCCGATCTGTCCTTCTAACTTAACCAAGGGCGCCGCGTCCGGCGTTCTCGGAGGCGAATCGAGTTCTACAGTATCTAGATCAACCATGCTCGACACAGTGTAAAGCAGCAAAAATGGGAGAGCATCGTCTGTTTCTAAAGCCTCGAGCAGCAATTTCCAAAAGTCACGCATGTCTTTGGCAACAGAAGAACACGTGCTGATTGCCAAAAGAAGGGAGAGTCTGCGGGCCGCGTGGTTCTGCTGCGTGACATCGTTGAACGATTCGTACACGCCCAGACAGGTGCCTCTTTCGTCCTTGATAGGCTGATACTGGAAGGAGAAAAAGCATTCATCCCGACGACCCCGACGATTCAGCAGCATGGGGACGTTTTCGACTCGAATCGCTTTGCCCGTTGTTTGAACCTTGTGAATGAGTATCGAGATCTGATCCCACACTTCCGGATAGACATCCTGAAGTGGCATGCCCATTACCCGCGGGTGTCTGTCGAGCAAAACCTCGATGGCAGCCTCGTTATAGATCACACATAACTCCTTGCCCCAAAGAACGAATGCGGGCGTAGGATCGTTCATGACAAAGTTTGCCATCTGATGTAGTTGCAGCGGCCAATCCTCCATATTCCCGATGATACTCGAGGCCCAGTCCACAGAGCGGAAGAATTGCACAAACGGACTGAAACGTTTCGCCGGGACTGTCAAATCTGTACAGCCGAATGCAAATCGTTCTGTTGATGCCACGGAGCCACTGTCCCCATCATCATTATTCCCATCCCACCTTGGTGATGCCGGGTCCGGAAAAAGCTGCTTTGTCGCTGCTGTCGGCTTGGACGCATCGATGTCTGAGTCTCCTGCATGTTCACGGACGCCGCTCACGATTCGGTACCTCGATCGCGCTGTAAAGGTTGTCCAGGAATATCCGTTGAAACATCGCGTGGGAGGGCCTCTCCATGCTTTCTTGCTCTCCTGCGGGTGTATGATCCAGTCCCGAAAACCAATGTATTCGAGATCGGAATGTCCCTTCGCTCGTCCACTGATAAGTTCATTGAGAGCGAAGTGGCTGCGCAACGCTGGATTACGGTGGACAATTGGTGACTGCGCAATCTGCCCAACCAAGGTCAGATCTAAGACCAGAGTCGGCCGAGGGTCGTAAACAAGCGCGTCCAAAAGCCCCAGCGTCGCCAGATCAGGCTCCTCATGACGATCACTACTGTTATCGCGTGGAGCAACGCATACCGGACTAGATTTGGGATACATTTCGATGGTGGAGACAAGACCGAGGCCGAGTCTAGTTAGTAGAACCTAAGAAATCCAAAGTCTATTAACATATATTATTCGAAAAGATTATAGTGTAGGAAAAATATAGAACTGATAGAAAATTGACTACTAATCTAATTTTTTTAATAACTTAACTAAAATTTGTGCTATAAAAAATAAGCGTGTAGAAGTCTTATTTTAAGGACTAATTAATACGATTTTCTAGCAGGGATGAATAGCCAATCAGTGACCTCAAATTCTGTCGATCAGCTTACCAGCCAATGAATTCCAATCAGAAATTTGAACCAAGACTGGCGGGCGCTGGTAGAGCTCTAGTCGCGTCACGTACGCGTCCATCCCGATCCAACATTTCCTCTACCACTTTCCTGCTTCACTACCATGGCTCGCGGTATCGAAGGCAATGAAATGTCTACGCCGAAGCCGCCAGCCCTAAAGAAAAGCGGATCTTCCTCACTATCCACCGGCAAAGGTCAAAAGAGCATCTTGGGCTTCTTCTCCAAAAACCCGGCTTCCACGTCCAAGTCAGCATTCAGCCATGGGGCCAAGACAGAATCGGTGATAGACACCACTCCAGCTCCTAGCAGCGATGCCGTGGTCCTCTCCAGTCCAGACGGGGGTTATCATTCCTCAGGAAAGAATAAGGAGAACGGTACCACATCTCGTACAAGCTCTCTGGAGCCAGTGGCAGCAGCTGATGGTGTTGCAGAAGGACTCAATGGCGTCTCTATGAGCTCTCCTTCGCGAAAGGTAATACATCTCCTATGTTCCGCGGCTCTGGGAACTCGATAATGAGAAGAATGCTAACAGAGGGTGTCACAGGCGAAGAAAGCTATCAGCTATGCGGAATCTGACGATGAAGATACCCTTACGCCTCTACCTGCAAGAAACTTACAACGGAAACCTAGCAAGCGTCGGAGAGTGAGCATGGAAGACAGTGATGACGAGTTTGGCTTGGATCCGGAGACAGAGGCTGCTATGGTGGAGGCAGAAGCAGGTATTGGAGAGTTCACGACAACGTGCCTGCATTTTCTAATGATGATACAGAACTCGACAACTTTATAGCCACTGACGATTCTGACGAGGAGATAAGTTTGCCTCAAAAACGCAAGCGACCTAGCCAGAAACCTTCGAAGATCGCCTCTTCTCCTCCATCTCGATCCACCTCGAAGCATACTAAAGACGAAGACGATGATGATATGGAGGTAGATGTGGGCAAAGCGACTCCGTCTTCAGCCCAGCAATGGACTTATAATCCTGATCATACTGAATTGATTAAGCTGCGGGCAGCTCCAAAGTCATCGTACAGCAAACCTGCAAGAGGGCAGGCGCACAAGACAGATCCAGATGAGAGGCATAAATGGTTGGCTGAACCCTTGGATGCCGATATGAACCCTCCTGGCCATCCTGACTACGATCCTCGTACGTTATATATCCCAAAGAATGCCTTGGCCGGGCTGTCGGCATTTGAGAAGCAGTACTGGGACATCAAGAGTAAATTCATGGACACGATCGTCTTCTTCAAGAAGGGCAAGTTCTATGAGCTGTATGAGAATGATGCTACAGTAGGTCATCAAGTCTTTGATCTCAAACTCACCGATCGCGTGAACATGCGCATGGTGGGTGTGCCTGAGTCAAGTCTCGATCATTGGGCAAATCAGTTCGTTGCGAAGGGATATAAGATCGCGAGAGTTGAGCAGATGGAAAATGCGCTGAGCAAAGAGATGCGAGAGCGCACCGAGACAAAGCCAAAGAAAGGAGAGATCATTCGTCGTGAACTGGCAAGTGTCCTGACCTCGGGAACCCTTGTTGATGGAGGCATGTTACAGGACGACATGTCTACCTATTGTGTTGCGATCAAAGTAAGACTAGCCCACCTCGATGATCCATCATTGTCACTAACGAACCCCAGGAAATCGAACGAGAAAACGTCCCCGTGTTCGGCATTGCTTTCGTTGACACAGCTACTGCACAGTTCCAGCTCTCAGAATTCACAGACGATCCTGACATGACCAAATTTGAGACCTTTGTTGCACAGATTCGACCTGGCGAGCTCTTGCTCGAAAAGTCGTGTATCTCTGCTAAAGCACTTCGCATCCTGAAGAACAACACCAGCCCGACTACTCTCTGGAATTATCTTAAGCCCACCAAGGAGTTCTGGCCTGCAGATATCACGTGTCGCGAGATTGATGCAGCGGCCTATTTCGTGTCCGCCGATAAGGACAACGACGATGCATGGCCAGCAGTACTGCAAGAAGCACGGGAGAAAGAACTTGCCATGTCGGCGTTCGGTGCCCTCTTGCAATACCTGCGCCTCCTCAAGCTCGAACGCGACTTGGTTTCTCTAGGCAATTTCGCATGGTACGATCCAATCAGGAAAGCCACAAGTCTTGTCCTCGATGGCCAAAGTCTGATCAACCTCGAAATTTTCGCTAACACTTTCGATGGAGGCGTTGCAGGCACACTCTTCGCCATGTTAAATCGATGTATCACACCTTTTGGCAAGCGTATGCTTCGACAGTGGGTATGCCATCCTTTGGCAGACTCGCGGAATATCAATGCTCGATTGGACGCAATCGATTCTCTGCTTGCCGACACTACCGTCACTGATTCTTTCACTGCATCATTGGGCAAGCTTCCGGATCTTGAACGGCTACTATCTCGCGTCCACGCTGGTCGACTCAAAGCTCAAGACTTCGTTCGTGTCCTGGATGGCTTCGAGCAGATTGAGTACACCATGAGTTTGCTAGATAAATTCTCTACTGGCAAAGGTGTCATCGGTCAACTGTTGTCATCCATGCCTGATCTTGCCGGAGCTCTCAAGCACTGGAAAGATGCTTTCAATCGGGTCAAGGCAAAAACAGAAGGCATCCTTATCCCTGAACCAGGCGTCGAGACTGATTACGATGAGAGTCAAGACACTGTTGATGATTGTTTGAAGAAGCTCGAGCGACTGTTGAAGGACACCCAACGTGAGCTCGGTTCAAGCTCAATCTGCTTTCGCGACAATGGAAAAGAAATTTACCAAATCGAGGTTCCCGTCAAGTTGTCCAGCAAGATCCCGAAGAGCTGGAATCAAATGTCCGCTACCAAAGCCGTGAAGCGATACTACAGTCCTGAGGGCAAGAAGCTCGTGCGCGCATTGCAGGAGGCGCAAGAAACACACGGTCAGATCGTGAAAGAGGTGGCCGGTCGATTCTACGCTCGCTTCGACGAAGATTACAAGATCTGGCTCGCCGCAGTCAGAATTATCGCTCAACTGGATTGTCTGATCTCTCTCGCGAAAGCATCCTCGAGCCTCGGCAGTCCAAGCTGTCGTCCCACGTTCGTCAATGATGAACGCACAGTCATTGAATTCGAAGAGCTCCGTCATCCCTGTATGCTTGCCACTGTCGACGATTTCATACCGAACGACATCAAACTGGGTGGTGCACAACCAAGCATCGACCTGCTCACCGGTGCCAACGCAGCTGGTAAATCCACCATCCTCCGCATGACCTGTGTCGCCGTCATCATGGCGCAAGTTGGTTGCTACCTCCCTTGCACCTCCGCAAAGCTCACGCCTGTCGATCGGATCATGTCGCGTCTGGGTGCCTTTGATAACATTTTCGCCGCGCAGTCTACATTCTTTGTCGAGTTGTCTGAAACTAAGAAGATTCTTACGGAAGCGACGAATCGATCCCTCGTGATCCTAGACGAGCTGGGTCGTGGTACGTCTAGTTACGATGGCGTCGCTGTTGCGCAAGCTGTTCTCCACGATGTCGCCAGTAGAATCGGTTGCGTCGGGTTCTTCGCTACCCATTATCATTCCCTTGCTGCTGAATTTTGTCAGCATCCTGAGATTAGGTGCTGCAGGATGGCCATTGATGTCGACGAAGCGGAAAGACGTGTCACGTTTCTGTATAGGCTTGAAGATGGTGTGGCCGAGGGGAGCTTCGGTATGCATTGTGCTGCCATGTGCGGCATTCCCCCCAAAGTCATTGAGCGTGCTGAGGTTGCGGCGAAAGAGTGGGAGCACACGTCTAGGTTGAAGGAGTCACTTGAGGCGGCGAGAGAGGGCGTTTTCATTCCATTGGGGATGATGAGTGATGTATCTTGGTTGCTGAAGGAGGGCAAAGAAGATGCGATTGAGGATCGGAGCTTGTCTGTGCTGAGGAAGGCGATCGCGACGTTGTAATGATGGCACGTTTGAGGCTGATGATATCGGCGCCTCGTTACTGGGAACTCTATTGGAGAAGGGATGTGATCTGATAGCGCGCTTAGGCCTGTCGGAATAGGCGTTCGAGCATTCTCTTCCGAGTCTCGTATGCACAAAGTAGCCCGCTGTGTATTCATATTGTGCACTTGAAGCTACAAGAAAAGAGCGAAAGAGTGGATATCATCGATCCGTGCCACTCTTCTTGCTATGTACCCAACTAACCAGATCGAAATTATCAAACAAAACTTGTTCTCTCCCACCTTTTCTCGTGAAATCTACCAAAATCAGTCCGGACTCGGTGACGAAGCCGTTGTTCCTGTGGCAGCGAGCTGTCTCTCCGCGCCGATTGTCCTGGCCATTGCCACTGTTTTCTGAAGTGTGAAAAGGATGATATTTGAGGATAAAATGCACGACATGCTCGTTCACTTTGGTTCTCGCTGCCCGTTTCGATTGAAAGCTTCGAGCAACCCGATTCACGTCCTCGGTCTGGTTTATACGATCCTTTCCTTGCATGTGCGCAGGAAAGCAGAAGAGTAGCCAGCTACTTCCACCGGAGGCGCTAGTGAAACCTCGAGTTATAGGGCATCGTTGTCGCCAGCCATCTAGGCAAGCGTATGCCCGTTAACTTCTAGTTCTGCCTCTCTCCAATTCTGGCAGCAGCTTGGATGATACGAGCACGCAAAAGGCTTCGATCAAGCCCATGTGTATCCCACTGGTCACGCCTTCGCGACCTCACCCATGCCATGCTCCTGCAATTCCCCTGCGTCGACATTAGCGCCCGGCGAGGCGCCCTCATCCAAGCCATCTACCATGTTGTTTTCCAAACCCTTCGCCATATGATCTAGATTGTTGTACGCCTTGGGATTCTTCTTCGACTCGCCCGAACTCATCGACTTGGTTTGATATCCTCGAATCCTGCATTCATTAGCACTCTCCCAGCCCTTCTCATGTAAATCATGACAAACCTCGGACCCCGCCCTTTTGCAAGAGGTAACTCCGACTCGTAGAATCTTCCAAATGCTAATCTGTCCTCTTCAAAGCTGCCATTCTCGATACTCTCTCTTACACCAGCAAAAAACCGGTTTACGACGTGGTGATTGTGTATTTGCAGCAGAGCCCAAGCAAGCATTTCTTTGGCGGAAAGGAGATGGTGAAGGTATGCTAGATGGTGCTTCGTGCAAGCATAGCATTCGCAGCCAGCTTGGAGAGGGCAGATATCTGTCGCGAACTCGTCATTCCAAGCGTCTATGCCAACAGCTCTCAGTGTGGTATCCTCTGTCTTCGTAGGCGGAGGGAAGACAAAATCTAGCGCTATCCCGCCATCCGTGGCTTTCGCGATGAATGGCAGCACAAACAAATCCACGCCCAGTGAAATCTGCCTTAACAACTCCCTTGGTCCCTCAGGATTCGTAAGTGCGAGTCTTGGCAGTCCATTGAGAGTATCCGGCAAATCAATCACCGATTGAGCATCCTGCACGTAAAGCCCTTCAAACCCCTCTCGGAATTCATCCACGAGCGCATCCAAATACCACCTCTGCTGCTCAAGCGGCACAGACAATATGGGCACAAATATGGCCCAGCCACTCTCTTTCGCCGCCATCATCTCCCTCATCCAAAGCGTCGTCCGATCCCCCATCTTATCCGCCCTCTTCACACTCGGCTTGCCCCCTGCCCCAAAATCACCAGGCCCAAGCACAATATCCGGTCTCAACTTCCTCGCAGCATCAGTGTAGAACTCCACAGCCATAGACCTGAAGCCCACCGACGTACATATTGCAAGTGATTTATTCGAATTCGTATTCGTGAGGGGCATTTCGACAGGTGGGAAACGACGTGGGCCAAGTATGAGGAGGGTTTCTGGGTCGTGACCGGTGAAGGTACGAAGACGGGAACCACCATTTTGAGGATCGATGGAGAAGATGGGCGGGGTTTTCGGAGGTTGTTTTTCTATGACTTTGGTGCGATTGAATCAGCGGGATTGTCAGCTTTGGCTGCTGTTATCAGGGAGGGAGGAGAACGTACAATCTTCTAGCCCTACATAGAGTCCATTGAATTGACAGTACCTGGCCAGATTATCCTGCGAGACATGTGGCACGACGCCTCTTGAGGTATTTGCGATATAATGTGGTGTCTTGATCGGGGAGCGTCCTTGGAGAACCAACTGACCAAGACGAGGTCCTGACCTTGGGATCGAAGAGAGCGTGAAGGAGAGCATTTCCTCTGGCAGGAGAGACAGTTTTCCAACGTCAATCTCGGCCATGGTTGCTTTTCGGTAATCCTTGAGATTTTGTGGTGGGAAAGGATGGGACGAAGATCATTTGAGCAATCGTGTGACGCTAGAACACGAAAGCAACGCGAATCATAGTGCCGTTCGACCTCGAGAAACAACAATTTCCCAAATCTCATATTCCATGCTCGACAAACAAGTTGACAATGAGGGGCAAACTAATCGTTCTCGAGGGGCTAGATAGAGCCGGCAAATCGAGTCAATGCATCAGGCTCGCGGAACGATTACGAGAAGAGGGTCACATTGTACGGCACATGAGATTTCCAGGTAAATAGACAGCTCTGCATTTCATCTATTTCCATTCTGACTCTATCCAGACAGGACCACACCAATCGGTCAAATGATAAACTCGTACCTCACCGGCACCTCAGAGCAAGAAGATCACGTAATCCATCTTCTTTTTTCTGCGAATCGATGGGAGGCAGCGTGAGCGACATCCACAGGCAGTCCTATCGTCATTAGAGAAATTGACCAATTCAAGTGCCGGTATCAAGTCCGACATCGAGGCTGGAACCACCGTCATCATAGATCGCTACTACTACTCGGGCTGCGTCTACTCTGCGGCAAAGGACAATCCAACTCTTCCTCTAGTGTGGGCCCGCCATCCTGAAGTAGGACTTCCGCGTCCTGATCTTTGTCTATTTCTCGATATCGCGCCAGAGGAGGCCGCGAAAAGGGGCGGGTTTGGTGGAGAGAAATACGAGACGAAGAAAATGCAGGATCGTGTGCGGGAATTGTTTGCTGAGTTGAGGGAGGCACCGGAAAAGGATGACTTCTGCAGGATTGATGCTGGAAAGAGTGTCGACGAGGTCGGAGATGATATTTGGCGCACAACGAAGAATACCTTTCGACGTGTGGATGAAGCAGGCGCGCCACTGGAGACTGTTCAGGCTTGGTAACCAAATCACGAGGATCAATTCTTTAGTAGCCCTGTGTATGGTTCGTTCAGTCAAGGACTTGAACACCCTCCCAATTGCTGTCGTTTTGCGACGCTTTGTCTCTTCTGCCGGGTGCTTTCGGAGACCTTTGCGCTTTACTCGACGACGACTCTGCAACCTTGGAGGCAGTGGCAGTCTCCTCCATTTCTCTACTGATCTCTTCCTCGAGCTCAATGAACCCAGCCATCTCGTCGTCCTCGGCAGGATCTAGCTCGTCATCACTCTCCACCACATCGTCAGACTTCCTCTTCCTTGTCGGTCTGAATAGTTGCTCCACTTCTCTTTTCCCTCTGATGCGTAAAGATAACTCTTGAACCAGATCTCTCCATTTGGTCGTGGTTTTACAGCTTGGACAAGGCCCTTCTATAGGCGTGATCATATTGCGACCTCCATTACCATGTTCCCGATGTAACAAGTCCGTGGAAAGACACTGTATATGCGAAACCGCAGTACAGTCGGCGTGTGGACAGACAACGACGAGTGGATCGTCCTTGATGAGGCTGGTGCAGATAGGACAAGCAAGCTTCTCGCCGGACTCGAAGAGGGTCTTGCTCTTTTCGAGATGTGCTTTTGTTCCTGAGTAGGAGAAGTCTAGCTTTGCAATTATTGACGCCGTCTTGCCAGCCTTGGGCGCGGACGGTGGTTCTTTGGCAACTTCATCGGGATCGGGAACGACGGCATTGTACATTCCCTTTAGAGGCACAGCTGGCTCTTGCGTCTTAGTGTTCGCTTTCGGCGCAGATTTGCGCTTAACGCTGGTGTCGACTGCTGAAGGGTCGAGAACAATCTCAAAATTGCTACGAATGTTGCCATTGGCCTTCTTTTCGTTTGTTTTCCAAACCTTGAAAACATCGGTTGAGAAGAAGCGCAAGGATAGTGGCCAGCGAGCAAAACTTTGCACTCGAAGAAGCAAGTGCAAGTTCATCATGTAGGCATTCAAAGATAAATGGGGTCGCCGTGATTTGATCCTTGTTTTCCCAGATCTTGGCGAGTATCTTTCCGTCCTTTTTGGTTGTGTAATTCGTTGCTCGACTGAAATGTGCCGGCTGATATGGGGATTCTGCCAGCTCCACCTATTCATGCTCAGCTCCGGCCGTCTTGATCAAGTGATTGAGGCCATACTCAAATTGCAAAGCCGCAATCTTGGATGGAAAGCCCTGAACGATACAAGTCACCTCCCACGGCTTCCACTTTTGATCCGATGTTCGTTTCGCGCCCCCTTGAACGTCCCCATTATGCTGTCGAAGTCTCCTTCGCATATTGGGTGTTGAGCCAACATATAAAGTGGTTCCATTCGCGGAACGAAGAAGATAGCAGCAGTAAAAAGCTGGGATCGGTAGACTTTCCATGGCGATTCTTGTTGGGGTGAAAGCTGTCATGACCTGCTACGCTGCGACACCATTTGGGAGACTATGATGCGATTTTGTAACGAGAATCCTGGAGAATGTTCACAACACAGCCAGAAGCCATTGCTGAGGGGCATGGGATGGTTGGTGAGTTGTTGTCTGCAAGTGACGCGCCTCATCATCAAACCGGGGTGCGAGTCAGGGACGAACGAGGAGAGGTATTATATAAGCGGAACTCCTCTCCTCCGTTCTTATTACTCCCCACCCAATATCTTCCCTTATACCAGCATACGCGCATCGCCTCTATTCTCCCTTCCTGTCGTGCTCCAGCGTTGAAGCAAAATCACGTGGCTACCATCCTCTATAAACGTATCCGACACCCGGCCATCTCTAACCCGTTTTAGCAGTCATAGACCGCTCTGCATTACCCTATTACCCCATTACCCTTTCTGCTCCCTGTTTCAACTACGCTTATGCTGATGATACGTCTTTAGTATTTTGTGCTTGATGTTTGCGTTTCCAGAATCCAACAAATGTGGCTCTTCGCTCTGATCACCCCATGTATTTAGGGATGGCCCACTCCTAGTCGACAATATACTTCACCGCGATAATTGCTTTGATTATCCTTAGAGAATGCCTACCCGCTTTCCTACTGTCTGCCTACAGCTTTCTTTCATCCAGCTTTGTGCGGAAAATAGCTCATCCGCATCGAGCTGGGTGGAAGAGGTTCGGATCCTGAATATCATTGTTCCTTTGCGACATATAAAGTATACAAGATGGCCGGTGACCTGAACACAATGGAAGAGTCCACCGCAAGCGATTTGGTTATTCCTAAACATGCTTTTCCAAAATACTCTCTTCGCTTTGATCTTCGCTTTGATCCTCGCTTTGATCGCAGCACTCTGCATATACATGATCGCTTTTCTCTCTCTCCAAAATCATTGGCTTTCTCGTCTCATATACATTTCTTGATACAACACAGCGCGAATTCTCACTTCTCGACTTCAGAAGGCCAGTCAGGCGACGTTCGAATCGAAATGACCAGGACACTTTCACCACCTTCGTCACCTCTGCTACCATTGTTATTCCTATCACCTGTCATGACTGAAATCTCGTCAACCCTTCCGTCCAACACTCCAACAGTCAAAACAAGGGATGAAGACAAAGGTCAGCAAGAGTTGGAAAGCCCGAAGCGTCGGAAGACATCACATCCAAGCGCAGACGAAGAGACGAACCAGGACGACTCCCTTGAAACTACTTATAAGTCTGAACAATCAGGCGATCTCGTGGTAGAGGATGGTAAATACGATGGTCCTCGTCCAAATCCTTCCGTGTCTGAAGCGACAAGTGACGCAACCATGGAGGAGCGTTCGTATGGCGTCGACAGGCTTTTCGGCGACACTGATGAAGATAAAGCTGCGTCCCATGCGAGTACGCCTGTGCTCGGATCGAGCTCGCCAGTGTTTGGAGTGAGCCCGCCATCGTCTGAGCACGGAGCGAATGAAAGTGACAAGGCAGAGGCCCCAGGACCAGGAATCGCTAAATTATACATGGTCGATGCATTGCCTGCGTGGACTCAGCCGCGAAAGCTGACTCGATCCATGTCAATGGACCGACACGATCAATTCCAGCGAGAGCCAACACTCCCTCTCTGGCAATCCTTGAAGCGGGCAATTCCTCATCGAGGAGACTGGTGGAATGACCCCTCCAAGCCTGACAGAGGCTCTCAGCACGACGTGGCGCAGAGATCATGCAGCGTTTGGAGGAACAGGGATGATGCCTTTTCATTCAATCATCACACCGCCGATATGGCTCTCGACGTCGTACCTTACTTCAGAAGACAGGTGGAGATGGAAGGAAGAACTGCCCATGATGCACTCTACAAAACGGAAATCTGTATTGATGAGGAGCGAGGACTCAAAGTTACACTGGAGCAACTGCTAAACCTTGTACCGGGTGGTATCGACTCTTGGTTGACAGATACGGTCATGGAGACCCTCGTCCACCTCATAGCACCACCACGCATGCTGAGAATGAGGGGAAGGCAAGCATGGTTCTGCACAGACGCCATGATCCAGCTCTGGTGCGCCGCCATTGATCCCTCAAAACACCTGACCGTAGCAGACATGGACAAGTTGATTCTAGAGGAGAGAAAAACCTCGTGCCTGCCTGCTCGAGACATTCCACCGGATGCCGAGTCAATGGTGTTCTTCAGCAATCGTTCCGAGGGTCATTGGAAAACAGTCCTCGCGTGGGTGGATGGAAATACGAACCGAGGCCATGTCTGTATCTGCAACTCTTGGGGAAATACTTCGCAAAATGGGAATCCAGCTTTGGGACACAGAGGCCAGGATGAACATAGCTTGAGGCGGCTCATGCTTTGCATAGCCCTCGAGTCCCCGAACGAGCTGTTTAGGAACGCGGACTGGGCTTATAACGGATGGGTGGGAAATATCGATTGTCCACAGCAAGTCGGTACTGACGATTGCGGGGTCTTCGCGGTCAACGCGGCGCTTTCGCTGCTTTGTGATGGGGATGTACAGCTAGGATGGTATAATACCAACTACGCCTATCGGGAGGCGCATGGCTTGTGTTTGAGAAGAAATTATATGGGGGCATTGAAGCGTTCTCTGGACATGAGATCCATTGGGATAGAGACGCGGGCCGAGATGGTGAGGAACAGAGGTCGGAGATGGTCGGTATCAGGAGAAAGGACTGACGGTGGGTTGGTGATATAGGTTCACCACCCTTCATCGATCCATGCTCTATCCACTGTAATTATTTCCCGTAGCCACTCCCCAAAAGAAAGCACACCAGCTGCCCAGCACCAAAAATACCAAGAACCCCATGCAAACTTTCGAGAGCGTTCGATTCCTGCGTCCATTGTCCTGCTCAAATTTCCTCTGCATCTCCGTTATCACTTCTCCGTTTCGTAAACGCTTCTTCCTCGTCCATTGCAATCGACCCAGGTCCTTTGAGAAATGAGAGCCGATGACGAGGGCTATGGTGACGGCGACGGAGAGAGCGGCGAGCGTGACGTAGACGCGTGTCACGCGGTCATAAGAGTTGTTGTCTTGGTCTTGAATTGCGCCGCAGACTATTGCTACGATGATGTTCATGCTGTTCCTGAGATGAGCGAGGGTCTGTGCGCAGAAGAAAAGAAGAGACTGACGCATTATTCATGGTAATTTTCAAGCTGTACGCCGAACCAAAGACCGAGCCATGCCACAAGGAAGCACGGATACTATCGATGATTGTCGTAGGGCCGATGGAGAAAGCTACGGCGTATATTCCGAAAGAGGCGGCTGTTCCCTGGAGATTGGGCGACCAATTCGCGAGAGCCATGGCTATGAAGACGCCGGTTCCGCAGATGGCGACTGTAAACAGCTTGTCAGCAGACTCTCACCTTGAGAAATGGAAAATGTCGACTCACGTAGCGTGATCCTATTCCCAAAAACATCGATCAAAGCCCCCAAACATGGCACAAGAAAGAAGCCAGCATACTGCAGCGTAGCGGTATACCAGCCCGCACTAATCGAGTCGACGTTGAACCTTTGTTCCGCAAGCTCCGTCGCGTTCTGCGTAAACACAATTGCCGTGCTCGTCTCGAAGAGTGAGAAGGCGAGGATGCTCCAGAACATCCACGGTAACTCAAGAACCTTGCGAATTTCAAATTTCTTGTTCTTCTCGGTGAGAGTTTCCCCAGTTGCCGGATCGCGGGAGACGAGGTATTTCTTTTCACAGTAGCGGGTGAAGTACCAGAAGCCCACGGTGGCGATATTGGTGAAGATGTTCATAAAGACGGCGGTCCAGTAGACCCAGGAGAAATCGCCGGTTTTCTTGTGCGTTCTGTCAACCTTTTTCAAATCGAATGTACTGGGATTTTTACCTTTGCGATGATGTTGGCTGAAGATTTTCCAACGAACGCACCTATCTGGGACAGGTCGAGTCAGCAAGACCTACAGAGATAGCTAAACAAACCGCAAACCTTTCCAATGCCCAACTCAAGACCTAGTGTCGACGCAAATCCATTGTTTGGTGGGAACCAAGAGGAAAAGATCTTGTATTGCGCGACTTGCGTTGCAATGTCCCCTAATGCAGAGACAACAGTTCCGAAGACCATGAATTTGTAGTTGCGGATCGTGGTAGCGGCCGCGATGAAAATGTAGCCAAGCGTGTAGATCAAGTTGCCATAGACAATAGCTCTTGCGCCTCCCTGTTCTGTTGTTACTTCATCGCCTTCGGTGATTCTTTGCACTTTACTCACCATTCGATCCGTCAGAATGCCACTGGCCAGCATCAAGACAGTAACCATGAAGTCTTGGCTTGCCGACAGCAGAGCGTATTTGGTATTGTTGATGTTCATTTTCTGTTCACTCGTCAGAACTGTACTTTCCCAAGGCAGGAATATTGTCAACACCTTCTTGATGGTCGACTTCATTGCGCCAGTAACACCGCCACTCCATTGCGAACCAAAACTGATGGCCGAAACCATAAGAATGGCCATGATCTTGATCTTCAACGGCGGCGGTCGGCCAGCTGTCGTCTGTTCTGTGGAAGACGAGTCATCATCCGTCGATGTTGCAGATGCAGTTGCAGATGCAGCTTCGACAGAAGCATCTATCACCGCCTTCTCCTGATACGGCGCTATGGTCTCCGAGGGCTTCTCAAGCATCATGCAAGAACTGAATACAGTCCAGGAGAAGAATCGGAAGGAAGATGATCAGATAAGATTCTAAGAATTCTGGGCCAACCCAGGGCGAAGGACTTCATCTTGTATCCCGAAATTGTTGCGGCAATCTGATCCGGCGCCATGGCACTGCCGTCGTGTCGAGCCCCATATCTACAGAATCTTCACCTTTTGCGAATGCTTCTGTGGAGAGTCTCGGCTTTGCTTTGATCTGATAAGCTTATCAGATCTTGGCGGTAGGGTGTGGCCCATTGTTTTCGTATGGGTCGTGAAACTAGCTCCCTAGTCAGTGCCAACGGGCGGAATAAGTGTTGAAGAGGGGTTGCCAGTGGAAGGCAGACTTTGGTGACAGGCGCTGAACAGCAATGTGCTGTGATCATCACTGAATTCCGCGCGGTGCATATTCGCATTCGATACTTAGGATATTCAGGTTACTAGCGGCTGGCCTCAGGTGGCCATTCTGAAGAGAGCTTAGGTTGTACCTAGCAAGTAGCCTAGAGAGGTTGGGCCGCGAGATGCCAGATCAAGTTCAGTCACATGATCAAGTTCAGCATCATATGTCAAGACTTGTAGGTAGTTTGAAGTAGTGTTAGGTCAAGAACCGTATTGTATTGATAAGACAATCGCTGGGGATCCCCTACATCCCAGCGGGCCCTCTATATGTAATGTCACGTACCAATGGGTCACGTGGTATATGCTTGAACCCAGTCCATCAAGCCGGTGAGCCAGGGCCAGGGCCAGGTTATGTTCCCAGCTGAAGCTTTCTCTGAACGAAAACGCTGCATTTTCCTCGTCTTCTTATCCTTGTCATCGAATTCCCGCGCCTGGATACGACTCCCTCCGTTCAGGCCGATTCTCCACAGCTAGGAGAAGCTCGATGCCGCCCACTTTCTCCTGAAATTTCAGCCGGACGATTAGTTGAGCCATTTAGACGCGTCTTTGGTCGATCCCTCACAGCTCTCCATTCGCATAGTGCGCCTTTCGAATACAGCGGAAGAATGGGCGGGCTCAAGCAGACCACGAACTTCAGATTCCCATGGACATCCTCTTGGCACGTATACAACACCCAGTTCCCTCAAATGCATACCATTCGATGCAATGTTTGTTGCCAATTTCTCCATGTTCGCCACGTGACAGGCGCCAATTGTCCATCTGTTAACAAATGCGCCCCGCCACGGAGAACGTCGCCTCGGAGAACCGGAATCTTATCCTTGACATCCAAAACACCATAGAAATCCTCCAAATTTATCCAATATTCCATATCAATGACAACTCATTCGTTGCGCACGCGGCATGTATCGATCTGCTGACATTTGGCGGATTTAGGAGTGGCTGCTGCTAAAGTGCTGACAGTGCGGAATTGCCTGAGATGTAATTGGAGCGGTGAATGGCATTTTATATTTGCTCTTTTCGTAGTTGATCACCTTAATCCCGCCATTATCTTTGCTGGTGGTTTTCGATGCTGATCTACTCTCTCGTCTCCTGTTCCTTCTTGAGCTTCGATATTTGTGTGCATCCACTGATTGACAGGTAATTGCTGCGCCCCTGCAGCTCAATCTCACGACAATGGGTGACAATGGTGGACTTCCGGCGACTTCTTCCTCGAGGAAGAAAATCGTAGTGGTTGGTTTGGGAATGGTGGCTATTCAGTTCATGTGAGTCTCGATATTAAAAAATTGCTGGACAGCACTGATATGATTGCCACCTAGTGAGAAACTGATGAAGATGGATACGCAGAGAGAATATGATGTTGTGGTCATTGGCGAAGAACCTCATCTTGCTTATAACAGGGTGGCACTGACCAGCTACTTCAAAACCCGCAACATTGAGGAGCTTTTTATGAACCCAAGAGAATGGGTATGTGAAACGGTCTTTGCTAGGCACGCAACTGACTGATTTTCCCAGTATGACAGCATGCCTACTGGAGCGTTTGGATACCACCTCAACTCTCTCGTCACCGAAATCGATGCAGAAAACAAGACCGTGAGGACTGCGAATGGTCTCGAAGTTGTATACGACAGCCTTGTTCTTGCCACGGGATCTGTCCCCATTCTGCCCCCATGGAAAGGCCACAATGCTAAAGGTGTATTCGTCTACCGAACCGTCGAGGACTTGGAGAAGATGATAGCCTTTTCGGCCAGCAAGAAAGGATTAGGTCTCCCAGGTGTCTGCGTTGGGGGTGGCTTGCTCGGCCTTGAAGCCGCGAAAGCCATGATGGATCTCGAGGCGTACGAAAACGTCACTGTGATTGAGACTTTCAAGTATCTCCTCGCACGTCAGGTCGACGCTGATGGTGGTGCTATGATCGTTGAACAGGTCGAGAATCTTGGCGTCAAGGTCAAGCTTGGAAAGATGGTGAGCGAGATCCTCGAGGATGAAGATCATAATGTCACCGGCGTCAAGTTCAATGATGGAGATGAGGTCCCAGCCTCGTGCGTTTGTGTCGCAGTAAGTTGGATGACACACTCTTTACGTCTTTCTCTAATAATTTCTAGATTGGAGTGCGACCGCGAGATGACTTGGCCAAAAAGAGCGGCATCGAGTGCGCGCCTCGTGGCGGTATTCTCGTTGGGGACAACATGCAGACAAATGTCACTGACGTGTACGCCATCGGAGAATGCGCCAATTGGGGAGGAATGTGCTATGGCCTTTATGCCCCAGGTATAGGTATGTTCTACACTCGAGACCTTCCGAGCCCCGCCCTGGTATCAATTGCTGACAAAGTGTCTTAGAAATGGCCGATCTCCTAGCCTTCAACTTGACCACCGGACGAAAAGCAAGCTTGCGCTCAATTACCACGCCAGACATGAGTACTAAGCTCAAGCTCCTTGGCGTTGAAGTTGCCAGCTTTGGTGATGCGTTTGCCGACATGTTCGGTCCAAAGTGGCTACCCGATGGTCTGCCGACAGGCGAAGCAGGAAAGGTCCATGTCAAAGCTCTTACTTACAACGATCCTTTTGGCAAAATCTACAAGAAGTACCTGTTCACGACAGATGGCAAGTATCTCCTCGGCGGTATGATGATTGGGTCTACAGGTGATTATTCGAAATTACTTTCTGTCGTCAAGAAACAGAAACCGTTGGAGAGTGCTCCGGGCGAACTGATTGTTGGAAGTGCTGGTGGTGAGGTTGACGCAAATGATCTGTAAGTTCACGCCATGACTCTAATATCTGTATCTTACCATTTTCTAGCGATGATGATGCGCAGGTCTGCTCCTGCAACAACGTGAGCAAAGGCGACATCGCTGGCGTCGTAAAAGAAGGAAAGTGCAAAACCATTGGCGAAGTGAAAGCCTGCACAAAGGCCGGAACAGGCTGTGGTGGCTGCGTACCCCTCGTCACAACAATTATGAACACTACCCTTGCAGAAATGGGTCAAGAAGTGACCAACTTTTTGTGTCCACACTTCGACTACTCCCGAGCAGACCTGTTCAGCATCATCAAAGTAAAGGAGCTTAAATCGTTCGAGGCCACCATGAAAGAGTGCGGGAAATCACCCGATTCCCTAGGATGCGAAATCTGCAAACCTACCATCGGATCGATCCTCGCCTCGCTGTTCAATGGCCACGTTATCGCGCCGTCTCGAAAAGGGTTGCAGGATACCAACGATAAGTTCCTCGCCAACATCCAGCGGAACGGAACCTACTCTGTCGTCCCTAGAGTGGCAGGCGGCGAAATCACGCCAGACAAAATGGCCTGCATCAGTCGCGTCGCCAAAAAATACAACTTGTACTGTAAGATCACGGGAGGCCAACGCATCGACATGTTTGGAGCCAGAAAGCAGGATCTACTCGATATCTGGACCGAGCTTATCGATGGCGGACTCGAGAGCGGGCATGCTTATGCAAAGTCCCTTCGTACCGTCAAGTCCTGCGTCGGTACAACGTGGTGCCGCTTCGGTGTCGGTGATTCTGTCGGTATGGCAATCAGAATCGAGGAACGTTACAAAGGTGTCCGCGCTCCTCACAAGATCAAAGGAGGTGTTTCTGGGTGTGTTCGAGAATGCGCTGAAGCTCAGAATAAAGATTTCGGATTGGTAGCTACAGAGAAAGGGTATAACATTTACGTCGGCGGAAATGGAGGAGCCAAGCCTAGGCATTCCGAGATTTTGGCAAAGGATGTTCCATTGCATGAAGTCATTCCGATTTTGGACCGGTATCTTGCATTCTACATTCGAATGGCGGACAGGTTGCAGAGAACTGCCAGATGGATCGAAGGGTTGCCTGGAGGGATCAAGTATCTGAGGGAGGTGATTTTGGATGATCGGCTTGGGATTGCAAAGTAAGTCAATGCCCCATCTCCTTGACCCAAGTGCTGGATCAGATCTCACATTTGTTGCAGAGAATTGGAGAAACAGATGGAACAACTGACCTCCTCCTACTTCTGCGAATGGACGGAAGTCGTCAAGAACCCTGCCCGCCGCGCCCAGTTCGCGCAATTCGCCAACACCTCGGACAACATCACCGACACAATCGAGCCCGTCAAGGAACGCAGTCAACAGCGTCCGAGCTACTGGCCCAAAGAATCCGCGCTCGTCGATTTCCGAGGCACAGAATGGACAGACATGTCATGGCAGCCCATCGTCGAAGCCTCGAAATTCCAAGATCTACCCACAGGCGACAGTTCCGCAGTGAAGAGGGGAGACACCCAACTCGCCCTCTTCAAAATCCGAGGCAAATTCTACTGCACACAGCAAATGTGTCCCCACAAACGTGCCTTCGTCCTATCCGACGGCCTCCTCGGTGACGCCGACAACAAGCTGTGGGTCTCGTGTCCGTACCACAAGCGCAACTTCGAGCTGGGCGGTGAAAAGGCCGGATCGTGCAGCAACGACGAGAGCATGAACATCGCGACGTTCCCTGCCGAAGAGCGCGAAGACGGCTGGGTCTACGTCAAGCTGCCTCCGGTGGACCAGCTCGACATGGTCTTGGGCACGGAGAAATGGAAGATCAAGGCCGGGGAGACGGAAGATCCGTTTGCCAAGATGGACGATAAGCTCCGAGGTATGAAGGGCCGGAAGGGTGTGCAGACGAATGGTGCTGGAAAGGTCGTCGAAAACGCTGCTAATGGGATTGATTGGTGATTTATAGGCTGAGGACGGGTATATATTGGGATAAGAATGAAGGCAGAAAGAAACGCCACGATTTGAAAAGTAACTTGGCATATTGTACCGAAAGCCACCACCTCCCTTGCCACGCTGTATCGATTAGAAAACATTCAGGTGTACATGCATATTGTGTGGTTTGCAACAGATTTATGGATGTTGTTGATCTCAGGTGAAGGATTTCGAACCACGAAATACTTCACAGTGCACCGGCCTCATCGAGTTGGGTTTGGAAATCGGTCCAAACCTGAACAACCGTCTCCAGATCCTCTAGCTTGATCTTCCCACCACTCCCGTTCTCTGCAGCTCCAAGCGTTTCAGCTGTGTTGACGGCATTCGATATTTCTCGTCCGTTCATATCGGGACCACTAAGCACGCGGACAGCCTCCTCGATGTCGAAGTCGATCACGTCCCTGGGAAGACGGGATAGCTTCTGTCGCCACAGCAGAGCACGGCGAGATTGGTCGGGCGCGTGATATTGTAAAGCGAGATGGATTCGAGAGCGGATGGCCGGATCGAAGACAGCGACGCGATTGGAAGTGAGGAAGAGGATGCCCTGGAAGTATTCGAGCTGCTTGAGGAAGACAGCGACCATGTTGTTCTGTTGGAATTGTTCTGGGCCTGATTTGCGGGCCTCAAGGAAGACATCTGCTTCATCGATGAGAACGATAGCATGCCAGATCGAGGCGTACGTCAATAGCTTCTTGAGTTCGTGGGAGATACGTTCTTCCCAGCTTCCTAGTTCGCCCGTTGAAAGTTTGAGAAGTGGGCGATGCGTCTGCTCTGCAACAAGCTCAGCCGTGAGGGTCTTACCCGACCCTGGAGTGCCGTGCAGGAGCATGATGAGACCCTTCCCTTTGAGTGAGGCCTCATCACGCGCAGCATCGGGGTATCTGTGGGACGAGACCAGGCTCTTGATCAATCTCCTTTGTGCTTCGGGCAGAATCAGGGCGTCCATGGGGTCGGTCTGCCATTCTACAGAAGACAGATTGTCCACAAAAAACTTGCACCACTCTTTCAGCTCGAGGCTGTAGCCGTAGACGTATGGAGGGCAGAACAGAGGATCGGCCTCGAGGCTTTGAAACTGGTTGCTGTCACAAGCTGTTTGACGGCAACAGTTTCCATCGCCTTCTCCTTCAGTGGACGGAGATGCGACGCTCTCTTTTTGGTCGCGCATCTCCTCCACGAAGGTCTTTGCATCGACCACAACGCGCTCTGTGGCTGTACGAGGGAGCCACGTGCCGTCGTACTGAGGAAGATGTCAGTTTTGATTCGTCTCATGTTGGGAGAGAGCAGACTCACATTTGCTCGCTCATCGTAGAAATCCCATGGAGGCCTTTTCAGATAGAGGGACAAGCCATTGTACTCGTACGGCTTGACTCCCTTGATTTGCAAGTAGCGCTCACCACGAGCTGTTAATTTCTGCTTGATGCTGATTTGTTCCTCGGCGCCCAGAAATTTCAAGGGAAATGCCGAGAGAGAGCTTATTTTGGAGGGTGTTGTTCCCACAAATTCTGTTCTTTCGAAAATCTTGAGAGTGGTTTGGGAGACACCAGATTTCTCGCCATCGCATCCGCTGAAACTGCAAGAGAGCTGGAAGTACTTTCCCGCGCAATTGTCCTTGTGGTAGCCGGTCTGGTTGAGTATGTACAAGCGATCTTGGCCGTAGGATGACGCGTAGACCAGATCCCCAGGCTTGTAAACCATCCAGGCATTCTCAAAAGTGACCAGGCCAGAAGCGATGAGCTTGGTCGCAACTCGGCCTTTGTCGCTGGCTTCACTAGCCAAGAAGTGCAGAAGAAGGTCAATGTGTTCGCGCGCCGTTTCGTCAGCAGTTGCTTTCTTGTACTCCAGCAGCTCGGCGCGATGATGATGAAGGAGATTGTATGGAGAGTCGTACGAAGCCTGCGTGTCGAAATCCAAAGACTCGGAAGGAAAAAATTGAACAAGCTCTTTAAGCACCCCGAGCAATTGAGGAGAGTTGATCGTCACCGTCGTCTTCTTCAGCTTGCCGTCCTCATCAAGTACACGTTTGGTGACAATGGCATACTGCTCGAATGGCTTCTTCTCCAGAGAGGAATCGTATTTTTCCTTTTCAATTACCGTGTTCTCGCCAGATTTGGTCTTCTCCACCAGGCTCTTGATTTCGCAAAGACTGCCAGTGATGATGTCGATGTCGTCGTCGCTCTTGGACGACTTGGGACCATCGAAGCTCTCAGCTGGCGTGTCTGTTCCCACCAGCTTTTCCGCCGAACTAACGGCTCCGGCGTCAGCGACGGGCTGAGCCATATCGTCAGTCATGTTGCCTTGTTGCCCAAATCAGGAGAAAGCAAAGGTGCTGAAGTCGAGAGATTGAATTAGACGGCAAGGTGAAAAGCTCGCAGCTGGATGTATAGAGCCAGTAGAGTTGGGAACAGCTTGACGCTTAATACTTTTTCAAAACCAAGCTTGGAGATGTCTTCACCGGTAGACGCCTTCTGTCTGACTGATCAAATCCCGAAGACGCATGTCTCCAGCATCGCACAAGGCGGTAAGTCAGTTGGAGTGAAACACATATTGAGGCTGAGCGGCATTAGTTGCCAGCTGACGCGGCGCATGATTTCCTCCGACATCAAGACGTGGTCGTGATTGGGTGCATAGCTAGATAGCCAGGCTGTTTGCAAGCTCGTTGATACTCCCCCAGGATGAACAGACTGCAGCGGATTAGATATGAGGCTGCAGCCTGGGCAACTGCCTGGAGAGAGAAGAGGTCGGCATTAATTGCCTGAAGGGGTGATATGGTACAATGTGATGCTTGATCCTGACTTGCCGTCGTGAGACCTTCATGGCCTCGTCGACGTCGTCGGCTCAGCCCTCTTCAGAGCCGAACCCCTCTTCGTCCATCGTCTTCGGGGTTGTATAACCACTCCTTACATATGGTACGGACCATGGCTCTTCTTGTGCTTTTCAAGAGAGTCTTCGAGAGGCATCACTGCAACAATGGCATCGGGTAAGCAGGACAACGCTTTCCTGGCGCCCTGGGCCGAGCCAGCATGGTGTTATCTACACTCCCCCTACTACAACGAAAGCCATCGCCGGCTCCGCGATGCCCTAAGAGCTTACCTCGATGAACACATCATACCACACGCACTGGATTGGGAAGAGCAGGGAGAGGCACCGCGAGATGAGGCCCTGAACTGGACCAAGACGGGCTTTGTGCATACAGACGTGCCTAAGCAGTACAGGCCCTCGAGCATACCTGACCCAGCTGGAATACCCCTAGAGAAGCTAGATGCCTTCCATCTTCTCATCATGACGGACGAGAGCTCTCGGATTCCTGCGGGCGGTGTTGGTACTTCTCTCTCCGGTGCGAGCATAATTGGCATCCCTCCTGTCATTCACCATGGCACTGAAGAGCAGAAGCAGAAGTGGCTGCCAGGCCTGTTCTCGTGGGAGACGAGTTTCTGTCTAGGCATTACAGAGCCCGGGGCTGGTAGTGATGTAGCCAATCTACAAACCACAGCTGTTAAAAGCTCGGATGGTTCTCACTTCATCGTCAATGGACACAAGAAGTGGATTACGGGTGCACCGTGGGCAACACATATGACCACAGCAGTAAGAACAGGAGGTCCAGGCATGGACGGCATATCGGTCATCGTCATACCTACCAATTCTCCAGGCTTTTCCAGCCGCCGTATAGCAAACAGTGGCCAGAAGGCTGGTGGCGCCTCCTTCATCGAGCTCGACAACGTCAAGGTCCCAGCGTCCAACTTACTCGGTCAAGAAAATAAAGGCTTCTCCATCATCATGGTCAACTTCAATCGCGAACGCTTCGTCATGGCCGTAGGATGCAACCGACGCGCTCGAGAATGCCTCTCGGATTCCTTCGCCTACGCTATGAAACGACACACTTTTGGAAAACCTCTTCTGTCAAATCAAATCATTCGCTCGAAGTTGACGAGGATTGCTAGAGATGTGGAGAGTCACTGGGCATTCTTAGAGCAAATATGCTATCACGTGCAGCAGAGCTCGGATGGATGGCAGAGTCGTGAGATTGCCGGACGCATTGCTTTAGCCAAGATCATAGGTGGCAGAATGCTCGAGAAGGCGGCTAGGGAAGCGCAGCAGATCTTCGGCGGTGCGGGATATCAGAAGGGCAATGGTGTAGGTGGCGCTGTGGAGCAGACGAGCAGGGATCTGCGAATGATGGTGGTGGGAGGTGGGAGCGAGGAGATCTTGAGTGATCTGGCGATCAAACAGGAGATGAGTGACGCGAAAACGAGAGGCTGGATGGCGAAGCTGTAGATCACGAGATCTTGAGTGATCTGGCGATCAAACAGAAGATAAGCGACGCGAATACGAGGGGCTGGATGGCGAAGCTGTAGATCTCGTATATACAACTCATTTCCATCACGAATATTGACATCGCCCTGGACTTCTCTATCGTTTTTTATCATGCTGGGCGACATCCGGGTTGCCGAAGTAACTGTCTGAGGGGGGGTCCCAAGGATGCAGTGAGCGAAGAGGGCTCGGAGATATTCTTCGCGATCTCATTCGGTTTCTCTTTCGCAGCCGCGTCGCCGATGCAGGTTCCAATCATTCTCGTGGCAATCTTGTACACGTAAGCTTGTCGGCTGAAATTGTCTGGCAGGTAGATATGGATGCGGAGACGATTCCAAAAGCCGACTTCCCGATGTAAAGACTTGAGGCGAGGGGTCAGAAAATAGTAAGAGATTCAAACGATTAACCTCAGGATCTGCTCGGTTGCACAGCCAGAGGTGCCGTAGAACGGGACCGTCTGAAACCCAAATATTCTTGAGCGTATAGTACACTCTAATACCGCATAAATACCACACTACCTGCGCACTAACCACCTACGTATTAACTACCTGCGCATTAACCACCTGTACGAACTACCTAAGTATCAACTACTATATTAAGATAGAATAGGTATCTCTGATATTTATTATCGAGGTAGAAGATATTTTTAAGACTTTTTCCCCCTTCGATTTACGTAGGTTATCTTTTACCTAAGGTAGTACAAAGGACTTAGGATTTAGATTTATCTTGGCGAGGTAGTAAGTGCGTAGGTGGTTGATGCCCTGGCTGATGCACTTCGTACGGTACGGTGATTTACGCGCCAAGAATATTTGGGTTTCAGACGGTCCCCGTAGAACTAGATCCACTACGATCGGTTAGATTCACCCGAGCAAATCCAGTCGCGTTTAATCTACCACCGTGAACAGCTTGAATCGGTTTGACAGCAGACTACTGGCTGCAATTTTCATCTTCGTGCAAGGAAAGTGAGGAGCAGGAGTAGGATTATGTAGTAATAATGGGAATCCTTTTGCACCTGAAGTCTCAAGGTTGTTTTATATGAGTACATCTCCTCTGCTGCCACCTCCGCTACGTAGATCCCTTTGCTTCAGGCAAACGAGGATGACTAACTTTTTATACAACTAATCATAACAGGAATACTGTCGGCAGGAATTTGTCTCGACCACCGACTCCGCCGATGCTCGGCACCTGAGGCCAATTATAGGAATACTTTCGCACCTGGAGTATTTCCTCTACTATGGTACCCCCCAGAATAAACGTTATTTGGTGGGTCCTCGGTCTTTTCGATTCCTGCCACCCAACGTAGAGGGATAGGTATAAAACTTATACCGTTATAAAGCTAGAGATCAGGCGAACAAGACTATTAAGGACCGAAGAAAAAATATCAAGGTCTTGCGAAGATATAAAAGAAAGACGACCTCCCGCACTAACCAGAACAGGGGTCAGATTTAACGTTTATTACCCATCCTACCATAGTACCTAACAGCCACCTCCGCTCTGTAGATCTCCTCGCTAACATCGAATTTCATATAAAAAATGAATCTGATCTAAGCAAGGGTCTTGAGTGTATCGAGTCATCAGCTATAAGCACAGCGAAGATATTCGACGTTTCGCACACGCGACAAACATACAAACAGTCATCGACTTTCTCAAACGCCAAGATGAAGCTTCTAGCTCTCCTCGCTATCGTTGCTACTGCCGTCGCGGTAGTTACTCCTTCCACAGGCAAGTCTACGTACCCTCTTGAACCACGTTTAGCCGTCTTGACTAACAGATTTCTTAGATGCGGATCTCGACTTCGAAGTAAGTGCCGAAGTAGGAGGAGGACCAAGTCCATATGCTAGGGCGCCGCGGAAGGGACCCAAATGCGCAGGTCGGGGCGGTGAGTTGATCCGCCTTCTGTGTGATTTACGCACGCTAAATAGATACCCTTGTAGCTCCCTGTGGCCCTGAGAACGGTAACATAAACTGCTGTGGCGACGACGTCTGCGTGGGCGGAACTCTTGTCAAGGACCGCCGTTGCAAAGCTGTTTAGGAGAGGGGACAAGGAGGCCAGAGATGATGGAGGCCTTCGCGGAGGGCGAGAAAGGAAAGTCGAGGTCTTTCGCGCTTTTCGACTGGACCCAGGCTTGACTTTGGGGAGTTGCTGCCAAGGCGTGTTTGATGTGAAGGCTCTGAATACACTTACAGCAACGAGCCCAGCCCGGACATCTCCCAAGGAATGTCGGATAGATGTCTTCCTCTGGCTGCTTTGTAATGTAATATACAGATCGAATCATTCACCTCAAGCCCCATAATGTAGCCATGCCCAAATCTCCAGCGCCACAACTCCAATACTACACAATTCACCACGAGGGGGTATCCTCTACAAATGTCTAAACGGCTCAAATATACGTTAGTCATAAATCGGAGTGTCAAAATCACTTTAGTTCTCACAGCTTTCAGTCCATCAGCCAAGCGCGTCGCTTCTCCTCTTTCTTGGCGCGGCGTTTCTCCTTGAACGCCTTCACTTCCTGCTTGGAAAGTTTCTTCTGCTGTCGCTCTGCTTTCAAGCTTCGGCCATCATGACTGTTTGCAGCAGCGTCCACGTCGAAGAATGCATTCATTTGTCTCTTGGATTTGTTCTCATCATTGTGCTGCTCCGGTCCTTTGTCGGCCGCCTGCCATTTGCCAGTGAAGCGATTGAAGGATCCAACGGCAGCGTAGATTGCTTCTGGGTTTGGCGGCAGAGCTGCCTCTTTCTCGTCGTCGGATTGTGCTTCTTGCGCGTAATCAGCATTTGGGTCATAATCGCCATGGATCGCTGGATTGTATCCGCCTGCAACCACTTTTTGTCGCACTGATTCCGAGCCAGGTGGACCACTGCTTGCCGTGGTTGCGCTGTGGTATGCCGTTGGATCGATGGCGACTGGTGACGCCTGCGGAACGCGTGGATTCTCGTATGTCGACACATTAGTGTATCGATTCCAAAAGAACCATACTCCGTTCGCGTCGACCAGGGCATCCCAACCATCATCTACTGGTGCTGCTTCTTCGGGCAGAGGCGGCGCTTCATCCGGCAGAGGTGGAGCGTCTTCGGTGGGCAATGGAGGTGAATCATCCGGCAAAGGTGGCGGTGTTACATTATCTAAGGTCGGTTTAGCTGTCGTCTTAGGTAGCTTTCATTGTCTATTGCGCTTTGGAGGTACCGTCTTGGGGCTGCTGCTTAGTCTCCTGTTCATTGACAGGCGCCGGAGTGTCCTCGGTAGCCTTTTCGGCCATGGCTAGATAGTGGTATTTTGCTGTGTCTACGATAGTGATTGAAGATGATGGTGAGTGCGAGGGAGTTGAATGGTCGAAAGTCGAGATTGGACGCGAGGTGACTCTAGCGCGCCTTGGTATCACGTGGGACATCATGAACCATTCTCACGTGAGGGGACGTCGAGATCGGGGTTTTTTGGAAATGTGAGGATAATTTGACTGCCAACTCCTTGGATATATTCGCGCTTGCAAAAAGCAGCCAGGATGACATGCGCGGGTGACAAGCCACAGTACCCAACACCCAGCTATGCTCAGGGACTTCAAGTTCCTCATAACCCCCCTGTGTCCCCACGAACTTGATACCATCAACCCTCACCTTTGATCCGACGCAATTCTCCCCCCTCATTCAACATGAACGTCGCGAAACGCCAGAAACAGCGGAAAGTCTTGCTCATGGGGAAGAGCGGAGCGGGCAAATCGTCCATGCGAGCCGTCGTCTTCAGCAACTATGTCGCCAAAGACGTCCGGAGGCTCGGAGCGACCATCGATGTGGAACACAGCAACATCAAGTTCATGGGCAATCTCATGCTCAATCTGTGGGATTGTGGAGGGTCAGTCAGTCATTCACTCCAAGCTTGGATGTGATGCCAGTCAAGAGTTACAGGGCTTCATATCGAGCTCTTGCCATGGAGGACTGCCACCTTGATGTCAAGAAATTCACATATATGGAGATGGCTAGTACGGAATTGATATTGGTCCTTCACTCTTGGACCCGCGCATGTTGCATGATTGCCGATGAGCTAACCATTTCCTTAGACAAGATGGCTTTGTCGAAAACTACCTGACACACCAACGACAACACGTCTTCTCGTCTGTGGCCGTTCTGATCTTCGTGTTCGATATCGAATCTCGAGAGTTCATCGCTGACGTCCTGAATTACACCAACATCCTCCGAGCCTTGGCTGAATACTCGCCCACCGCCCAGGTCTTTTGTCTCATCCACAAGATGGATCTGGTCCAAGCCAATCTGCGGGCTCGCCTATTCCATGAACGCTCTGATTACATCCGCGAAGCCTCCGAGCACTTTGCTGGAGACGTCACTTTCTTCCCCACCAGTATTTGGGACCAGAGCCTGTACAAGGCTTGGACACAAATCATCTACTTCCTGATCCCCAACGCGGAGAAGATTGAGGGAATGCTGAGACAGCTGGCAGAGGTCATCGATGCGAGAGAATTGATCCTCTATGAACGCGTCACGTGCCTGATGGTGACGAGGGTATCCAGGGGGGACAAGGAGAACCCGTTCCACGATAGATTCGAGCGTATCAGCAGCATACTGAAGACGCACAAGCAGTCAATGGCGTAAGTGAACATCATCATCATGCCATCTTGAAGTCAAGCTCACGCGCGTGGCAGCAAACATACGGGCATTCCAGCCGGCAGCGCCAACTTTGCCGAACTTCAGATCAAAGCGAGTGGCTTCATGTTCTTCATCACGCGCCTGACGGAGAACACGAATCTCGCGGCGTGCATACCACCAGAGGAGCACATTTTCAATGCTGCAAGAGTCAACATTGCGCTGGCCCGGCCACGCTTCGCCGAGCTGGATGTTGCTATGAAGAAGAAACCGGTCCAGGAGCCACAGCAGCGATCGATAGCGAGCAGTTCCGAGTCCAACGCGCAGGACGGTGAAGGGAGGGATTGAGTACTCGTAGGGCCAGGTGGATGGGACAGAGGCTCAATACTTTCTAGATATGATACCCATGTATGAATAATCACCTTTGATGGACTTTGCCTTGATGATGACATTTTCCATGGAAATAACCGATCTACACTGACGGGTCAAGGCTTTCGCTATAATACCTCACCCGGCAGTCGATGCTCTGCTCCACCCCTCCCAGCGGGACAACCATGTTCCTGCAAGGGTACTGTGCTTGGAAACAAGAAAACAACGCCACCACGCACACGCAACCAGGGAGAAAAAGTCTTCCCAGAGTCTCAGCCCGCCCGACCCGCAGACCTCGCATCTCGCTCTCAAACCCCACATCACTCCCTTAAATCAATGCTGCTCTCCTCACTCCTCCTTCTCCTTCCATTCCCGCCCTCACTGTTCTCCGAAGACAGGGGTTCGCTCCACCTCGGGCTACTCCCCGCCACACTACTACCCCGACTCCCTCCACTGGTATTGTACCCACTTCTGCTCGCCTTGCCGGCGGGGGCCATGAACGGACTCGAAACACTCGACCCCGGCTTCCCGATACATTCCACCCTGAATCCCAATTCTTCCAATGGCGCGGCATCGACAATCCCTCTCCCGTCGAAAACAAACATCGGTCTTTGCATGGTCGACGCAATCTTCGGCCAGGAGATTCGAGAGGAGGTGTCGGCTGCTGTGGCTTTGTTTGAGAATTGATCCCATTCTGTCAGTATGACGACTGCGTGGGCGCCCTCGCAGGCGGCGTAAACGTCGTTTTGGACCGTCACGTTTGCTTTCAGGCGCCAGAATTCCGGGGTCGAGGAGGAGCCGAGTTCGAGGTCCTGCCATACAGTTTCTTCGAGGACCTTGGGGTCGTAGATGCTCAGTTTTGCGCCTTCGGCGGCAAGGGATTGGACGATGGTTATGGCAGCGCTTTCTCTTGTGTCGGCCGTGTTTTTCTTGTATGCGAAACCGAGTATGGCGATTTTTTTGTTTGTGAGAGAGTTGAAGAGGCGGTGGATTATGCGTTGCGCGAAGCGGTCCTTTTGGTATTCGTTGATGTCGACTACTGACTTCCAGTATGCTGAAACCTCGGGGAGGTGGAGCGATTCGGCAATGTACGAGATGCAGAGGATGTCCTTCTTGAAGCACGAGCCACCGAAACCAACAGAAGCTTTCAGCATTTTGGATCCAATCCGGGTGTCTAAGCCACAGGCGTATGAGATTTCGTCAATGTCAGCACCCGTCGCTTCGCAGATGGCGCTGAGGGAATTGATGCTGCTAATTCTTTGGGCCAGGAGGACGTTGGAAGCCAGTTTAGCCAATTCGGAAGACCAAACGTTCATTGTGATGATGCGTGATTTTGGCACCCAGGCTGCGTACACATCTGCTAGAGCTTGTGCTGCCTCGAGACCACTTTCTGTTTGTAGCGATCCAATAAGAATGCGGTCAGGCGTGAGAAGATCCCGAATTGCGGTTCCCTCTGCAAGGAACTCGGGACTTGATAGAATTTCAAAATGTACACCTGGCCTGGCTGTTGCGAAAAGAACGTCTCGAACACTGTCGGCTGTCCGACACGGCACTGTACTCTTCTCAACAATAATCTTGTCGCTCTCGGCAATATCTGCGATCTTTCTTATCGCCGATTCAAAAAAGCCGAGTTCGTAGGCACGTCCAGCTCCAGCTCCTGTGGTCTTTGTTGGAGTGTTGACACTAACGAAAATGAGGTCGGCCTCGAGAATGGCGAGATCGACGTTGGTTGAGAAGAACAAGTTTGGCAGCCGGTTTGCGTCGCCATCTCTAGCTCTTGTGACGATTTCCTTGAGACCAGGTTCGTAGATGGGAAGGCTCTCCGAGTTCCAGGCGTCTATCCTGACTTGACTGAGATCTACTACAGTTACCTGGATATCTGGGTTTTTGTCGGCAATGATGGCACATGTTGGGCCACCCTATAAAATCCCGTGTAAGCAATAGAACATCATTCACCACAACACTGCGAATCAAAACTCACGACATAGCCAGCTCCGATGCAGCATATTCTCTTGATCCGCCGATGGGAGTCCTCGATGCCATTCCTTGCTCCATTCGTGAGATCGAAGCTCAAGAAATCTCGCGATCTGAATGAATGGTATTCCATCACGCCAGGGTTGATGAGCAGTTCTCTACAGTGTTGGTTCTATCAAGAGCAGATAGACTCGATGCTAAGGAATTCGTATTGAAGATCGAAACAGGCCAACGGTGATTGATTGTGCAGACAAGCAGATGGGGCTGGACAATGAACCTTGGAGGCAGTGCAACAGTGATTAGCAATAGCCAGAATAAGACAAGATCTGAGAAGCAGGAACAGCGGGAGGCAGCAGACAGTAGCAGTTGAGATGTAAGCAAGTGGATATGTGCGAAACAAAAGAAGCACGAAATGAAGGGATTTTACATGAGCAGCGCAGGCGATATGAGAATATACAGGCGAGCGTAGCACACATTGAATGCGGTTGCGAGGCTGCCCATTGCTGAAGCAGGCGGGACAAGCGTGTCGCTGCTCGAACGTCGATTGGGCAGAAAAGCCACAGTTGCTAGCAAGGCTTCCCGGCACGCGCAACGAATGGCGAGCCGGCACGGCCAGGAGCCAAGAGGAGTTAGAGGAACGCGTGGGCACAGCGGTGGCCAGTGGGTGGGAGATTCAAGGTGGTGAGTTCACAGATCCCAGACCGCAGACCGCAGAGGTGGAGATGGTGGAGATGGTGGAGATGGTGGTGGTGGTGATGATGATGTTGCGATGGGACATCCAAGGACATGGGAGCCGCCGGAGCATCGGCCATGGACATTGCTGTGGTACTTCCTAGAATTTCCTCAGGCCCCGGCTAGACTCTGGAGACAAGCTTCGGCCAAGACGACGCGGGCTCGGCAGGCTCTAACCGGCTTCGAGCAGTTGAAACCGGGCCAGTGCAATTGGGGACGACACCCTGGTGGTGGTGGAAGCTGGCGGGGGTTCGAGGGGTTGTAGCTGGTGCTGGTGGTGGTGGTGGTGGTGCTGGTGGTGGTGCTGGTGGTGGTGCTGGTGGTGGCTGCTGTTGGCGAAGCACCTTCACAATATCTCCCGCACGCTCTGGAAAGGCTTCCCGTTCCTGTTTGATCTGCCCGTGGAATACGTAAGCTGGAAGTAGGAGTCCATCATCATCATCATCATCATCATCAGCAGTCCTCACACAGCACCGAGAGACCGGGCACAAACTGCTGCAAGAGTCAAGATATGCCTGAAGGGAGAGGTCGAGGCCCTGCCGCGAACATGATCCATGGTGGCAACAGGAGCAATCTGGTACTAGGACTAGGAGGTCGGTATCCGCTGTAAAGGTGCTGCATCCCTTGAATCTCGCGGCCATCGTTCCAATCACGGCCATACATCATCTCTTGCCTGATTTAGGCATCATGGCAGCACACGACCACCTTCTGCTTTGCTAAGCCCTCTTCTACCTCTGCCATCATTGTCCGCGCTCCCGCCTTGGTCTTGCTTCTTGTCACTCCATCATTTGTCCTTTTCCCAATCAATCCTCCTTCACTTCCTAGTCCCCGGCATTGAGCATGCATTGAGCTGCTCCGGTTTTACCGCTTTCTAATTCCCATTCTTCTTCAACCTTCTCCCCGAAAGGACGCGTTGATCGCCATCCTCACCACCTCCACACTCTCTTTTTTAGTCTCCGTTTTTCCTGGTCAACCCATTAACATGACCGATCCTTTCCCTCGCTTTTCGGTCGATGCTCCGGAATGGAACATCTCGTCAACACACTCAGAGAGCGAAGAAACCTTGCTAGACGAGGAAATGTCGTATCAATTCCTGCACAAAGTGGAAGACATCGAAGCACAGCCTATCTTGGATCAGAAATTCAAAGACAAGACCGTTGCGATCCCCGTTGCCGCCGAATACACCATCCCAACCCAGAAAAAATTGATCTACCTTTCCGTCTATTTTGGTCTCAATTTAGGACTTACTCTTTATAACAAAGCTTTGTTAGGCAACGTAGGTTCTACTCTACCATCGCAACTCCTTCAAAGTCGCTAACACTCTCAACAGTTCCATTTCCCATGGCTTCTGACAGCTTTCCATGCCGCGTCAGCTTCGCTTGGCTGTTTCGCTCTGGAGGCTCGAGGATACGTGAAGCCAACCAAGCTGGAACTTCGTGAGACGCTCATCCTCGTCGCATTCTCTTTTCTCTTCACGATAAACATTGCCATCTCAAACGTTTCGCTGTAAGTTCCAGGAGAACGCTAGCGCACACGTCTCACTAATCTGATCCCCAGCGCGATGGTCTCAGTGCCCTTCCACCAGATCATGAGGTCAACGACACCTGTCTTCGCCATCTTGATTCATCGATTAATCTTCTCGAGATCATATTCCACCTCGACATACCTTTCATTGGTCCCTCTGATTCTGGGCGTTGGATTCTGCACTTATGGCGACTACTACTTCACGCCAATTGGATTCATGTACACGCTGGCCGGCACCATTCTCGCGGCCACCAAGACGATAGTCACAAATCGATTGATGACCGGATCCCTCGCTCTCCCCGCCTTGGAGATCCTGCTGCGAATGTCTCCTCTTGCGGCTTTACAATCTCTCTACCTCGCCTATTACACAGGCGAGCTGAACGCCTTCTCCCAATGGATCGAAGCCGGACATTTCACGAACTTCATGATCCTTGCATTGCTGGGCAATGGCATGATCGCATTCCTCCTCAACGTATCCTCCTTTCAGACCAACAAGCTCGCCGGGGCCTTGACGATAACCGTCTGCGGGAACCTCAAACAATGTCTTACCATCATCTGTGGCATCGTGCTGTTCAACGTCAAGATCGGCCCTCTCAATGCTTTGGGCATGGTTTTCGCTTTGCTCGGAGCTGCGTGGTATTCCAAGGTGGAGCTGGAACGGAAGCTCCAAGGTTAGAAAAAGCACTGTGACACAATGCTTCCACTCGTCATACAGACAAATGCCCCGTCCTGGACAGCACAATGTCGAAGATCTTGCTACTATGCCGTAAGCCATTCGTAAGCAGCGGACCGCAATGAAGACCAACTGCACGACTGTGACCACTATCAGTCATTAAATACTATATAATTGCCCTTAGTCAATATCAAAGAACAAGGACAAAATCACGGATTCGCGCACGCCACATCTTATCTGCACCACCGTTGTGGTCTATCGTGCTCCCTTCTCGAAAGGCCGCAGACTCTAGGTAAGCGTCGATCGCCTCACCCGGATATCACGGCATTGTGCAGCAGCAACAGCAGCAGGTCTTGGAGGCTCAAATGGAATGGAAATAAGGATTGATGCAGCTGCGTTGTGGGACGATGACGCGCGGACAAGATGTGGGAATCACGTACCACCGACGTGGCACACGCCGATTCTGGCCTCGTCATCAGCCTTGTTAGGACTTGGGGCTGAACGTTGTGGAACGCCTTGGTACGGAAACATGGATCTGGAGATGCGGGACAGGCCTGCGCCTGCAGGTAATTACGGAGAAGACTGCTGCAGTAGGCTGGTCTCAAATCAAATCGTTTCAAGTTACCGGGCCGCAGCGGGTACCGTGGTTGATGACTGTCTCTCTACTCTGTACCCCACGATTAAGCCATCAAGTAGCAGTATCTGACCTGAGAATTGGAAAATCGATGGGTTAATCATGTGATTTTATGTGACGACTTGTCTGTGGCATGAAACACTTTTTCTAAGCATGCTGAATATGCCAGAAACGTCGACTGCTACGCCCAGATTCGATGACGAAGATTAAAGTTTGATTGTCTGCGGCTTAGCACATACAATATCGTTGACAGTAGCAGAGCAGAGTTGAGTGAGACCTTCCGCTTCTACTTCATACGTATATGGCCATGTTCTGGACAAAGTGCTTGAGTTTGCGCTGGCAACCACAACTTGGACTATATCCTGAAACAAGCCTACTCATGATGACAAAATGTTGGGCTCGAGATCGATAGTGATGAATTCCTGGTTATTTGAAAGCATTACTGTAAACATGATTGCGAAGGTTGCCAGGAAGATCAGAAAGGGTAACCTGAAACATAATCAATCTTACCGAGAGGTGGACCGAGCTCAAGCTCACGATGTATGACATCCACTCCGCGTCTCTTATCGACAAGCAACGACCCAGTACACGCGCATGAGACAACAATGGGACAGGCAAGCTCCCACCAAGGCCCTCCTCCCACCATAGAAGCCCTCTCCGCCCGCCTAACCCAAACTTTCGCCACCCAATGCTACACACAGCTCGAACTCTATTGCTTCAAGTCCGTCTTCAAAACCCTGGCCGATGATTCATCGGAACTGAAGTACTGGTCCGAAGCCACGCTCTGCCGCTTCCTCGAGTTGCCCGATGCGCTCCTGGTAGGACCTGTCATATTCCAGCTTGCGAGCTACTTGGGCGCTTTTCCTTTTCCCGGCCAGGCACCAGCCATATTGACAAACGATGCATTGCTGAGAGCCCTCACCGTTCTTACTGGTAGATGGGCAAAGTGTATGAAGAGCGGAAGAGGCGGACGGGGCAAGGCGGTTTGGCGGCGGGAGATCTGGAGAGGCTGTGCCGTCTTCGACAGAGAAGCTGAGAACAAAGAAGAGGGCTTAAACGAGAGATCAGGCAACGTCGGAGCTGAAGCGACGTCAACATCTGCAAAGGGTTTTGCAGTGGATGAGCCCGGCGAGGACGATGAAGATGAGGAAGACGATGAGGATGGACTGGCCTTCTCCGCCTTTGAGCTGATGGACGCTACCGAAGTCTTCAAACATGGAGAGAAAGCCAAAACGCTACACGCTATGGTTCCTTCGGATAATTTCTTGAAACTACTCGAGCTTCTACTACTGGCCGCTCCAATTACACCACAAGAGAGCCTGGCCACACATGCTGTGATGCTGGACGAGAAGAAGTTGAACAGGCTACGGGAGACAGCGAACTGCATGCTCGCTTCCTTTGGCATAGAACAACATCCTGGCATTGCATACCGATCTTTCGAAAGAGTCACGAGTGCCACGATGCCATATTTGTTCGACAGTCTGCAACCCTTGTTTGAAAAGTTCCTCTTCCCAGGTAAGTTACATCCATTCTCACTTCATCTTCCCTTTTGCTACTTTCTTGCTCTGAAGATCCGACCGATTGGCTCGGCTACATTGTTTTTGAAGTCTCGTTATTCCAGATCCAAGATTGCTAGAAACAGATTCATCAAATTTACTGATTGATTTCTTCTCAAGTCGTTGATCTCCATAAACGAAAGCCATCAATACCAAACGAATTGCCGCCGCCAAAGAAGACGATGCCAAAACCAATCCTCGATGCGGAAGGCGATATTCTCGATTTCTCCCTACTCACACAACTTTCCAGCTTCCTGGGCGGCAATTCATTATTCTGCCGTCTGAGGCCTCTCTACTCTGGAAATACCCACGGGTTCAGCATGGGCCAATTCGAAAAGAGCGTATTCAACTGGCGCGCTCCATCTATTCTACTGGTATCCGGTTCCATCATCACCGAATCACCAGCAAATTCCCATGACAGAGCCTACGTGGACACCCTACCATACAAACGCTTCTCAAGCTCAATACCATCTTCAAAAGACCACCAGAAAGGGCAGAATCGCAGAATAGTCTATGGCGCCTACATACCCGTCCCATGGAAGCAATCGCCAAAACAGAATTTCGGGACGAATCAAACACAATTGTTCCAGCTCAGTCCAATGCATGACGTGTTTGAGGCGAGCAAAATGGACGAAAGCTATGTCTATTTCAACAAACCGCCATCGACACATACCGGATTGGGCTTCGGGTCGCCGTTACCGTCGAATACGACAAGCACGGCTTCAGGTCATATGATACGGCGAGGCTCGGGTATATCGAACCTCCTTCCTTTAGGGCCCATATCCCTTCACATCGATGACGCTTTGGAGTTCGCCACTTTTACTCACGACAGTCAAGGCGGAGGCTCCTTCCTACCCTCTCAACTCCCCATTCGGCGAGGAGCGGACTGGCAGGACCGTTTTTCAATCGAAGCACTGGAGGTCTGGGGATGTGGCGGTACCGAGGAAGCGGAGGAGCAGAGGAAGGCCTGGGCATGGGAGGAGAGAGAGGCCGAGAGCAGGAGACGCATCAATCTGGGCACAGGGGACATTGAGGCAGACCGGGAATTACTAAAGATGGCGGGTTTGATTGGCGCTGGTCAGAGTGGTGGGAGTATGGGATGAGATGTCTTGTCCGTCCTCTCCATCACTTTCCAATTCCAGAATTGCAATCATGATAGCGGGCATTATGACCCGTCCCCAGGCTCTGAAAATTTGATATCTGTGCATCTCCTCCTCGATCGTCCATGTCTTCGAGGTCGGTGTCGCAGCATTGGTCGTGATGTATTTTTTCACATCGCTGCCTTAAGCACGGCTGAGAGGATTCCCGAGCTTGGAACGTGACGGTGAGGTCTTCTGTCGAGTCCCAAAATTCCGTAACATGCCGTAAAACACCCAGCCCGTCCTCTCTTTCTCGCAGTCCTTCTCAATCAACCAACGTCCACGACATTATCCTTGCCTACACCAATCAGCAATAATTCCCCTTCCCCACCTCAACACTCCCAGAGCGACTCACCTCTGCTTATGCTTCGGATTCTTGCTACAAATAATGTAAACATATTTCCCCCCTTTCCTTCTAACACTCTTACACCCATCGCATAATTTCTTCACCGAAGAACGGACCTAGAAATGTGTCCCGTCAGTATATCGTTATCGGTTTATCCCACATAAACCCCCCGAAACAGACTTATCCCCATGCTTTATTGCTCGTGTCCTCGTGCACTGATTCCACACCCGAAAGAGAAAGGAAGGGAAGGGAAGGGACGACAAACCTTCATCCCCCTCGCCATCTCCACCGCTTTCACCATCCCCATCCGCGAATCTGGCATCGCTACTCCCTTTTTCCCCGCGGGTGTGAGGGTCGGTCTCGTAGCGGTGCGTAAGGAAGCAAAGGCTCGTGGGAAGGAGGCGCGGTATATCGTCTGTAACGGTTTTGAGAGGAGGACGCGACGGAGCGGGGGGAGGATGGTCGTGATCATCGTTGCGGTGCGGGTGGGAGGGTTTGAAGGGGCGATTCGGTTGTGCGGGGGCGGTGATGGGGAGGTTGGAGATGAGGGTGTTGTGGTGTGGTGGATTGAGATTCGGGTGTGCTCGGTGGGGGGATTGGTAGATCTGGGTGGGGAGGTTTTTATCACTTCACGAGGCGAGGAAGGGGGTAATGACGAGCGACAGGATATTAATACGGAACATCTCAGATGTACACATTTGGTTGCTTGTAAATTCTTGTTTTGAAACATAAGATCGTGGATTCATGTCCGCTGCCTTTGAGACTAGATATGCACATTGCCAGCCTTTACCCTTCCTTGCTTTACCACCCACAGTTTGACGTCCGCTAAGCGTCAATTTGCTCTACGAAAGCATTCCCACAACGACATCGATGTCGACAAACTCCTGATTTCGTGGTTGCCAGAAACTCATCGATACCGCTCTCGATTTCATAGAAGGCTGATGGAGTAATAATTACTTGTACAGTCCTAAGAGTTCAAGCTGCCTCTCCTTCGGCTGACACCGTGACCTTGGGGAGCCTGAAAGCCAAGTCGAGCTCGTCAACCCGTGAACTTCGCTCCATGATCCCACTCATGTATGATCGCGACTCGTCCGCAGTGGCAACAACTCGCCCAATCATGTCCAAGATATGTGACTCGGCTGAGATCCTCATCGTTACAGGTTGCCAATAGTCGACTTTGGGATCGATGCCATGCTTATCCACGGCATTGCTGCCAGGTTTGACGACGACGAACGAGCACAGTAACGAGTTGCCAGGAAGAAACTCGAGAATACTGTTTTTGGGGATCGAATAACGATCATTAGCATTCTCGCCAAACTGGATCAGGATTTCTAAGGGAGCAGGCGTGCTGACTATCCGCGGCCGAGGAGGCTGTGGATTGGATTGTGTGTACTGCATGCTCGGTGGTCTTGGAGCCATACTGTTGGCAGGAAATGCGGTGTTATTCTGCACTGGTTGCCGAGGTACAGGAGGATTTGGAAGATTCGGTATAGACTGGGAGTTCCATTTCTCTTTCTCGTCCTTCTCCTTTTCGAACTGTTCCGTCAGCTCCTTGATATGCTCCTGAAAGTATTCCAATTCCGATGGCGAAGCATTTCCCTGGGCTACAACTTTCATTACCTTTTTCAGCTCGGGATTGCTAGCCGCTCGCGCTGCCAAAGCTTTTATGACCGGGTCCGGTCCAGGATTTGGTTTTGGCGGCACGGGTGCGGGTGCAGCGTTTGGTCTTGTGTTGGCGACAGATACTTGTGTTTTTGTGGCAGCCGGCCCAGGAGCAGAAAGCGTATTCAATGGGGGCTTCACAGGAGGCTTCGGTAACGATCGTGGTGGTTGTGGAGGAGTCTGGTATTGCACTGTATGCGCAGGTGTAGGATGCTGATACTGCTGAGGAGGCCGATAAGCAGGAGCACTTGGAGGCTGCAGCACATTGTATTGCTGAAACTGTCTTTCTGGAGGCAGCTGCCCTTGCTTTATGCCAGGCGCCGAGTCCTTGACCACGAATAAGGTGGCCTCGAAGACATGTGGTTCAATTGTTATTGTCGCTGGGCCGATTTTGCTCATGGGCGGTCCCTTGGCCGCCTTATGAGCTGCCTTTTCCTCTTCTGTCATCTCCTTCATCTTCTTTGAGCTCGGTGCTTTCGTCTTTGTCCAGAACTTCTCCAGAAGCGTCCCATGGGTCCATATCTGCCGTGATCGTGTGATGGAGGCGAGCAGCACCCCACTGTCCTGCACGGATTGGTAGTCTGTATCGGGTAGATCCAGTGACTGTAGTTCTTTCAACGTTGGTAAAGGTCTGCCTTCAGTGACTCTCGTGGGAAGGCTTCCTGCTGTGTTTGGGGGTGGTTCAAGCTTGGATGGAGTGCGCTGTCGTTTCCTTGGAGGGGCCGCCTTTCCTGCCTCGATTTCTGATAGCGTTCTCTTTCCAGGCAGCTCTGCCTTTATGCGCGATGATTGTCGCCGTTCTGCCACCATGGTGTCGGTATTGTATACTATGGTTTCGTGTACGGAGACGGAAGATGGAAGCCCCGCTAGAGAGCCTCAAAGCGTGGGGGCCCCTGCTCTGAGCTATCCGGCCTTAGCCACTAAAACTAGCGAGTCGATCCCAGGGCAGGCAATGCAACACGGGCGGACGGGAGCAATATCGACAACCACGTCGCCAGCCTCATTTCATATGATATCATGTTCCTCTGATAGCAGCATCGTAATCATATCTCACACGAACTCCATGATATCCGATCAGCTACGCATTTACTTCCCTCCGCCGATTCGCGATCACAGCTATAACGATGCCGGCTCTTCTTCCCATCTTCAAGAAGGCATATTGGACTCTTGCAGCTCTGGGGGCCATCTATGCTTCGTTACTGTTGCTCTTGACCCATCCGACCTTACAAAGACAGTTAGTTAGAGTCGTGATAAGCAAGGCGGGCATTTGCAGATTCTGATTCTATCTAGTGCTTTATATGCCCATAAGCTGCATACTGGTTATTGGGATGACCTCCAAAGACCCGAGTCATCAGGATTTGGAAGTATGTTAAGTTCGGTCCAAAAATTTCTGTCACCCCATCTTACAAGTTCTCATGCGCGTCCGTAAGTCCAGGGCCTCATTGGCTCGAAGATTGCTTTCGTGTCCAGCGTGAAGTCCAACATGGTCTCTTGTCATTTCTAAAAGACTGCCAATGGCTATTTCATACTGCTACTGCGTACCTGGAGATCCAGACTTGTGGTCCGCGAATATATGTGGCTGAGAAGATCTGTCGTGTCTTCGTATCGAGGAGAAACTATTCCATCCTATGCTTCTTCATTTATACCATGATCTTATCAAAACACCTGGAGCTCACATATTGCAGAAAATGAGGTAACGCCATTTTTTCTTGCGACACCAGACGGCGAAGAACTATACGGCTGGCATATCCTGCCTCTCGATGTCTATGCCAAAAACGAACATCAACTATCCCAGCAACCCTCGTGGTCCCCTCATTCAAATTTCACAGACAGCCTAGCCTGCAAGCTTCTCGTTGAAGACCCAGAAGCACGAGTCATTATCAATTTTCACGGAAATGCAGGGCACGTAGCCCAAGGCCAACGGCCAGCAACCTACCGCTCCCTGACCTCGGCCTCCCCGAAGATCCACGTCTTCACAGTCGACTATCGCGGGTTTGGCCTGAGTACTGGAACTCCAACAGAGCGCGGAGTGGCCACAGATGGCATTGCCCTTGTGAACTTCGTCCTCGGCCTAGGGATTCCACCCTCTCGAATCATTATTCTAGGACAGAGTCTCGGCACTGCGGTTTCTTCAGCCGTAGTACTCCATTTTGCCAATCCGGTGGCGGCGGAGGAACATCTTTCACATGAAGTGGGTTACAAAGGCCTTTCAACGGAAGAAGCAGCCAATGTCGAAAATTCTGCGCAATTTGAGAACGCAGTTTCCAAGCCCATTGATTTTGCCGCCGTGATTTTGGTGGCTTCTTTCTCCTCGCTGCCAAAACTCCTCCTCAATTACAGGATCGGGGGGTTCTTGCCGCTCCTAAGCCCCTTGCGACCTTATCCACGCTTTCAGAAGTTCTTTCTGGGCCAATTGCACGACACCTGGAATACATCGAGCCGTCTTGCTGCACTCACATCAACTGTTGTGAGCTCTCCAGATCGGTCACTGCGTCTCCACATCCTCCACGCGAGAAATGATTGGGACATCCCATGGCGTTCTGGCGAGGAGAATTTCCAAAGGGCTGAAGAGGCGTTGTATCCTGCGCTGAAAACGTTGAACGAAGGGGGCGAGTTGGAGAAGGTGGAAGGTACGGGCGTGAAGATATCAGGTGAGATTGAGGACAACCAAAGAAAGGAGGTCTGGCTAGGTAAGAGCAGGCGAATTGTGTTGAGCTTTGAGATCTTGAGATTCGGTGGTAAGTTAGCTTTTCCGTCCCCAATCATTTCCCGAACGATTTGAGCAGAGGACTGACGTTCGGCAGGACATAATAAGATTGTGGCGGATGTTCCAGTCGCGGTGGCTGTGCTGAAGGCGTCGGGATTGATTTAGCGAGCTGTTTAATGATACGTCTCCCATCTTGTTTCTTTTTCGGGCTCGCGACCATAGATAAATCATGCATCTGTGTTGGTCTACTTTCAGCCCTTTTCCAGCTTCTTCAGTATTGATACTGAATATCGCTCTTTTTTTCATCGTTGGAGGCAGAGATCTTATTTCCGTTTAAACCTATTCTGGCAGCAGCAGTTCTGGAACAGAATTTGTGATTTGATCAGTGTCTGGATCGAAGGACAGATGTGCGCTCTATAAAGCGGTACTACAACGTCAAGCCGATCAGTCAAGAGCCATTGACACTGCATGTATGTGTGAGTGTATCGGCTGCATCGTCCGCTGTTGATCTGAGGGATCATTCAACGACTTCGTTAGACGGCGCTTGCTCAGCAGAATTGCCTCCTAAAGGTGTTACAGGCTATCTTTGTCCTGACCTGCCACCAGTCTTTGAAGATCGTTGCAAAAATCGGTTTTAAAGTTGCCAGGCAATTTGCGATGTTGATGAGAATCAATAACCTGCAGAACCAATCAATGCTTTCCAACTCGAAGAGGAATAAGGTTGTCAACGTGAGCATGCCCAAGATCGAACCTGACCCAAACATATACCTATCGCTTAAACCCTAGGAAACTCGAACTTGATGGGGGTTTTTCCGACACACTGGAGGCTCGAGGCATTTCGATTGAGCTCATCCTGGCCTTGCGAATGCCCGAATCTTCCGTGAATTGCTCAATCGCATTCGCTATCCCTCTTACATCGGCGAGTTCCTCGATCGCCCTCGTCTGGATACGAGATGGCATGGGCGACCGTTTTCGATATCACGCCCCGTCGTTGTTACACATTTTTTCCTGTCAAACGTGATTAATTGTCTTCCAGACTTTCAGAGGGAGAATTGAGATGGTCTGACGATTGTGGTGTGGTGGAATATCTCCGTCAGTGCCAGTAATAACTCCTAGTGGCGGCTCGGAGATTTGTCTAGTGTCCTCTGGGATGGCTCGAGCTCCCTTTTGGGTTTGACAAGTCACGGGCACGCCCGACAATGCAAGGACCAGCCCACTAATTGTGTCACTAAAATAGCCTGGGGATGGCCTGAAGTTGGGGGGCTGCACGCACTGTTGACCGTTCTAACAACTGCTTTGTACTCTTCACTGCACAACATCTCCCAGGAGACAACGCGACATCCTCCTATATATCTCCCTCGCAATCCCACACTCCCTATTGTATCCATTGCTACACATACGCAAACCCAGGCCTGTCTCGTCCTCCAATCTCTCGTCGTCGCAGATCAATTACTCCAACTACTCTCCCCTGCCCCGTGTGGGTCGCAAATCACAAAAGTTAGCCCGAGTCTGTTCACGCGTCAAGCCTCAATCGATTACACGGTCAGTTTCCGGTTTCTCTCAGGTCTTTACACATACACTCCCTTTCGCCCCAAGTCCCACGCACCTGTAGTTCTGACTCTTTACCCAGCGAAATGGCTGGCGGAGTGCGGAATCTCAGGGCTATGTTCGAGCAGAAGCCAACGCCTGAAGCACCGTCACCCAGTGCGAGCTCCCGTGGCCGATCGCCTGCTGCTGGTGACTTGGAGAATCGAGCTGGAAGTCGGACAGGCTCGAAAGTGCGCGCCAGCTTCTACCCAGTTGAGGCCAACAAACCGCGCAACCAGACTCCGGACACGAATGCCTCGATGCCCCATCGGCGAGAGAGCAATCCGACGAGTGCAGAACGCCACGCTGGCAACAAGGAGATGCTCGATGTTGCAGAGCAGGCAAAGCAAGAGTTGGACGCCCTAAATGCAGAGCAGGATGTCGAGGCAGATGCGCAGACTGAGCTCTCCCCAACACCAACGAATCAGACGCAGGAGTCTGACACCGCCAGTCGATCCGTTTTCGGCAACAATGCTACGCTCCATGGGATCCTCTCAGGATCTTCGACAGAAACCAAAGCGGAGCCAGTGGGATTCAAGCCAGAAATTCAGAGAGAACTATCTCAGAAGTTGGAGCGCAAAGCATCTCGGCGCCAGCTACCAACATCTGTCCCAAGCAACTCGGATCCATTCATCACAAAACCTGCGCCTGATACACCCAAGGTTGAGGACAAGATCAATGGCAGTAGCAATGGCTTGACCTCGGAGACAGCAAAAACTGCAGCCATTAATGGCAAAGAGTCTGGTGTTGTCGAGGCTGAAATGGCTGCATTGCCTCCCATGAGCGATCCAGTCTTTCTCTCGCCATCAATTGGACAGATCACGGAGAATCTCACCATTGCGGCTAAGTCTGAGGATTCAAGTCCGACACGACCCGGCAAGACCTTAACCGAAGACGTCCCGCAAATGCCACGCACACCTACCCGCGCTCCAGTTTCGAAGACTGCAACTCCACGCACTGGTCCCAAGCTCGCAGCCAAAAGCACGCCAACAACCTCGCGATCTGAAGCACCTAAACCGGGTCCTGTACAGGCAAACCCGCTGGCTCCGGCAGCCCATTCATCACCCTCGACGAATGGCAACAACGCCCTGGCATCTCCAGTAGCAAACGGTTCACCTGCGTCCCGAACACGAGGTACATCCCAAGGAGGAAGGACCTCGGTGGGAAGTCGAAATGATGGAACAATTACTACTGGGGGATTCGTGAAACCTCGACCGAAATCGCCGACTCGTCCAGTCAAACTGCCGGCCCATTTGGTGGCACAGACTGCCTCATCAGCTGCCAAACATGGCAACACTTCAATCCAGCCAGAGAAAACCGTGACGCGAAGATCTTCCACAATCAGCAACACCAGCAACTTTACACGATCTACTCAAGGGGGTGTTGTACGCCGACCGTCCACGAGGCCACCTACCACACAGCAAAATCGCCGACCGGCTGTTTCTCCTGCAAACACTCCTCCAGCCCCGCGAGCCCCTGACGATTCGTTTCTTGCTCGCATGATGCGCCCGACAGCCAGTTCAGCCTCAAAGGTCAGGGATGGTGCCGCCGCGAAGGCCAAAGAGCCTGCGCGCCCGAGAACAACGGTTGCTCCTCGATCAAGAACAAATGGCACACTGTCGGCAGCGGTACAGAAACCACAAGTTGTGAAAGAACCATCCGCAGAGGCAAACGCAGAATTAGGGGCTGGCCAGATGGAATCGTCAAGCTTCGTGACACGACCAGAGGCCGAGCCCGTCGCTGGACCGGGAGCTGATTCAGACGTTCAAAAGGATAGCGAAAGAGTTGCGGAGAGAGCGTCTGCGGATAACGGTGCAAATTGGCTGCCTGAATACTAAGATTTCTACTCGCGGATCGTCTTCTCTTTGGATATGCGTATCTCAAGCAGCTGCCATGCGACCTTATTCGCCAATGGAAACTGGGAATACGGACATTGCGATTCTTCACGATACCTACAGCGTTTCTTTCATCGATGAAAGCGAGCCTTGTCTTTTGTCTTTTCCAAATTTGACATTTATACCTTACCATAGCGTTGGAGTTTGAGAGGCCGTGCAGAGAAGTTTATCCCGCTCTTGGATAGATATCTTGGAATATGAAATATCCATTGATGGCAATGTTTGTTCAATTGAGGTCGCAACTTTCTGAGACCATTGTGATTCATATCTTCCCGCGTTTTCCTACCCTGCTGACTGGGAGGGTGAGGCTAACATGGAGAAGGGCGATAGCCGGGTTGTCAACGAGTTCATATTCCCGAGATCAAGGAGATATCTATCTTGCAATGTCGGGGACTCTGAAACAGTGGCCTGATGTTCCGTGTTGAAGAGAAAAAAGACAGTGACACAGTGTTTCTCCATCTCTAGCAGCGACCGCTGTTTGCTAAGAACGCATTCGTCGTTGACTGTATTCATCTGGTTGTACAGTATTCTCCCCCCTTTCTCGAATAATACCCATTACATTATCCCCTGTCCATTCCGAAAAACAAGTATATGACCAAAAATTCCCAAAGCGACCTAGCTGCGGAAAGCAAAGTTCGAGGGTGGTACCAATGTTGGTGGCGAGTAAAATAGAGGAGGAACAAGTGTTTGGTTTGGAGATTTCGCCGAAGTGCAGAAACGAAAGTATGGCCCTCGCGCTGTCATGATCTAGATTCCGCATCCTAAGAAGCGTCGGGCTCCAAGACAGTGACGCCGGCGGGTTCCGATACCGCCGTCGATGAAGTCTCATTTGTGGGAGGATGCCAGTTGTCTCCGGTACACACCTGCATGTCGACACCGTTCACTTTTTCGACATAGCAAGCGGTTCTGGCCGGCTCGGCAGCTCGTCGATATACGTTTGTTGTCGTGGTCGTTGGAGAGGCTTCTTCTGTGTCTGTCGTGTCCGTGCCTGTGTCCTTGGGAGGATGCCAGTCCAGGCCTGTACACACTTCCTGCGAGACGCCGTTTATTATTTCGGCGTAGCAGGCGGTTCTGGCTGGTTCGGCGATGGGCAGGGCGTTGATGAGGAGATGTAGGAGACCGAATGTGAGGAGTGGCAACTTCATTTTATGGTCGGTGGGAAAGAGATTTGCGTTTGGACTGGCGGAAGTTGTTGCAGAAAACCAAAGTCGTTAGCTTGAGAGTGATAATTGGGAGCAGAACGGTTTCGGAGGTTGTTGTTGATACTGGTAGGCAGAAGTGATTTTTGGATGATTGTGCGTCGAATGTCAAATCTTTCGTCTTATATAGATCAGTCGCAGCCTCACCGACTTCTTTGGCGTAGGCTGGTGGTGTTGTGACCATACAGCTAGCGTGACAATGGCGTTTGTGAGGTGACAGTATCAAGCCACCGTTGACGTCTCTGGCAACGCCTTGAAACCGTCGTGTCCCGATTCACAGGAATTTATCGCAGCCCGATGAGGGAGGTGAGTATGAGATGCAACATGATCTTTCTCTTCTGACTGCATTCTTGTTTGTAGATTTGACCCAGCCTTCTTGTCGGACCATCGCATGGTATTTCCAATCATTGTCTGGTGTTTTGTTGCTTGTTGTACAGCGTCAAAAGCATTGACCAATGGAACTATTGATTTGAGAAATTGAATCTGATCAGCATGGAATGAAAGCGCCGCGTGGCCGTGACAGCAAAGTAACTGCTTCCTGGAAGCTTCTGCTCGGGATTGTGCATCTAAAGAATGACACCGCCCTTCGAGCCCGGGATCACCCCATTGAGAAACAAAGGCAGAGAGGTGATTGTCGAGTACTCCTGCGCATGTCTTGACCCCGAGGTCTCACGAGACTGCTCATATAGAGATCAAGATACTCCGTCTGTATCCTCATTCACGAGGACGGAACAATGGCAATCGTGATCATATTAGTCCCAGCGGTCGAAAATCGTGAACAAACGGGTGGCGTACGACAGTACCTGCAGTAGAGGCAACGGCTGTGAGAGTCGTGGCGTGACGTTTCTGGAAGATAATTTAGTGCGCATCGTGATGAACTTGCGCTTTCCAGCACTGCCCGTTGGGAAGGCGGTCTGCTGTACTACCGTGTAACAGAGTACATGACGAGGAACTTAGGAATCAATTGGCTTGGAGGTTCTAAGCTGGAATTCACAAGACGTCGGCCTGTCCATCAGCCGAAGAATTCTTTTGGTTACAAGCACGAGTGACTAATTGGATTCTGAGGATGTTGAGGCAGATGTCCCCGAGGAGGTGGGAGATGTTGCGCAATCCGATGCGTTAGGGTTTCATGACCGGAAGTGCAGTGTTGCCATCTCGTTGCAGCTGCTCGCATGTCAACAGTCTTGCCCACCGGATACAGGCGTACATCAGCTTGAATTTCTAAGACCTCGGCCTGAATGACATGGATATCGCGTTTCTTGGCAACCTCGACGATTGTAGTGCTAAGCATGAATTGCAAATGATGCCGCAGATAATAGCTTCAAAGAATTGTGCTTGGAGGAACCTTCTCGTGGATGCCATGCTGAGGTGTGGATCATGTCCGGTAACACGACCCGGCGCAAGGGAGTAGTCGATATACTGGCTGCAAACACCAGATTAGGCAGACCTCCGAATATCGACCCAACTGGTCGCTGGCCCTCGGTATGCACAGCCTGTGCAGGTGTTATGCTATTGTGCGTTGTGATCACAGTTGCAATTGCCGTGTCTTCCAGAAGATCCCACTGACGATCATTCTGCTTTTGCAAGGCTGTCAACCCGTCACTCGGACTCACCGCTGCGACAACGTGCACGCCGAGCTCTACACCAAAATGGCAGAAATATGGTTGACGTTTCTCAAAGAACCCAGCTTGGCAAACTTTTGGGGGGAAATCGGCCTTTGCGGTGAGAGACTCTCAGGGTAAACGGTCTCGGTAACTCCATGATGCTGACTTTTTCCGACGTCCCATCTATGCACCTGAGTCGACGTGCGGGCCTGTCAAGGTTGAGAAGTGCGAACAAAGAAAACGGCGCTGGCTTCAAAGGATTGAACAAGCCTGGGGCAATTGCCAACATCAATCTGCCGAAAGTAAGTGTGCATACTAAAGTATTCTCGCAGAGTGTCCGGATCGATGCACTCTCAATTCCCCACATCGCCCTGTACATGATCAGAAACGTGTCGAGGTCGTCAGGGTCGAGATGTCTCAGATCAGATGTCGGTGTCCCCAGTGTCGTCGATGAGAACAATGAAAATGTGCAGGCAAACGCGGTGGATCTGAAGAATCTACCCAGCCTGGTGGCAACTGTGCAAGGACGTTGCCTTGTCTCATATAGCGTGTGACATGATTGTTCTTCCCCTCCACGAGAGGACACGCGCGCCGGACGCGTCGGCGATCGAAGCCGGGGCTGCCGTACTCTCTCGCGCTATCATTGCAGTGTCGTCAAGCGAGAAGGCTCCGTAGATTGAAACTGCTGGGCTCTTATGTGGTGGAGATTTGTTATACTTCAGGGAAGTTGTCTTGCATGTCGTGGTAATGGAGAAAGAACCTGGAAGAATGTGAAGGTGAGGAAAGCTTTTCAGAATTCCCGACCTCGAGGTCGGGCTCGATTAGCTGCTGAGTAATCAACTATGCCTCAACCTGAACACTACTATAAAGTGACAATCTTCCTGCTGTCAAGTTTCAATACTCAACTCGGATCTCGGGTTTGACGCACAATTTATCACGAGAGTTCAGAGCTTCCATCCGCGAGGTTCTTCTATAATAAATCCTTCCTACTAAAACCTTAGTATGCCCTCAAGGAGCGGATAATCCCAGAAAAGAATCGAGGTCCAGTCTTAGAGAGCACATCTCACTGCCTTGAACAGAACCACTCTTATCCAAGAAAAATATGAATGCTGGCCCCTTGTCTTGGAATTAAAGATCGCAATACTTCCCTCCATCGGACAAAGACATTACAAACGGTGCAAGAATGAGATTTGCGCCGCACAATAACTAAACGAACCAAAACTGGGTCATCACATCCGGTGATCAGGCCACTACTCTAGAAACGCCCGTCTTTAAAGTGCTCCCCCAAGTCCGTAAGTGTGCCCTGGATCAGAAGTTAGACTACGGATCTTTCCAAGACCTCGACTTCGCATCGATACCGCTTTTACCGTTACAGCTTGTACGACGCGCTTCGTGGGACTAGTCGCGAAGTAGTTGAGTGGGGAGATGACCAAGCTTGATTGAGCAGACTGGAAAAGTGTGGTTGGGAGGTCACTGTTATCGATTAGTCAATGGACGAGAGAGGGGTAAAGGTACGAAATTGAGAGACCACGCGCCACTGGTGTGAGCTGTTTGTGTGTTCCTTTTTTGATCTCCAGGAAAATCAGGGGGCCGATATATCCGACTGCTCCCCAACTCAGTCATCGTTGCCTCTTTCCCATTGAGCAGTAGAAAAGCAGGCACCGTAAAGGAGGGTGGAACAGCAACGTACCCTATGTGAGGCACATGATGCATACCTAAATTGAACCAAACAACTATATCCTCTTGCTCTATACTCTCCCCATCGAAGAATTTGTCAAAGTCGACGTGCGGTTCGAGTTTGGGCACATTCAATATAGATGCAGAGTGCGGCTCTGTATCCTTCCTTTTCGTGACACAGAGATGATCTTTCGCAAAGTTGGCGCTGTTATTCGCGATAGACGAGTGTGTGGCGACGAGGTGAGTCGGTGGGCCCACTCCCGGAGCCAGGCGGAAGCCTCGATGCTCTCCATAGGGATTTTTCGCATCCTTGTTGACGACGGCATACATGGCTGCTGCATTCGCTGGCCAGTTGATCCTTCCCTGGTCTTCATTTTCAATGAACGAGCGATGGATCTTCATGGTGTTGATGACCTCTTCGCTGCCAGTAAAGGCCTCAGTTGCAGGCTGGATATCGATGCGCTCCATTGTGTTTGCTGTGCCGTTGATGTCGAGGTCAAGCTTGAAATTGACGACGTGATCATGCTACATATGTTAGCGATAGAGGTCTTCGGAATGACTTCTCTGGCATACCATCGCTCCAGAGAGTGCGTCGTGAATCTTGAAACCATGCTCGTCGTTACCACCTGCATAGGTACCCTGAATGTAGCCAGAAGCACGAACAGTAACTTCGATGGTGCCATCGTAGAAGAACTGGTAGTCAAACATGTAATCGTAGTTATCCATGGTCGAAATCGTTCGCACCACGAGTATGTTATTTTTGACCACTGTGACGTACTCCGGGCTACCTCGATGGCGTGCAAGAGGAAAGCCAGCATCTCGCTCGAAAATGCAAATGCTCCCACTCTTAAAAGGGGTATCCAGATACGCGGCAGTCTGTGGGCAATCCCAGCCTGGAACCAACGTGTTCAGGCCCGCTCCGAAGCCATAATTCTCTATTGCGGATGAGTCCAACCAAAATGTGTCTGATCGGATGGGGTCATTAGACGCATAAAGTGCGATCGCCTCCTGTAATTGAAGCTCGTAAATGATGCGCTCATCATCGAAGTTGATGTTGAACAAGCCTAGACTGAGCTGCTGGGAGACACTCATGTAGAAAGAGAATCCCATCCATTCAACGTACATGTTGTCCAGGTCGATGGCAAATCTCTGTGATGTCGCAATGTTTTGTGGCCCTGGTTTCGCATCATCTGGGAACGGTGTACCTTCTCGGATCATGGATGTCCAGTTGCCATTCTTCGCTATACCACTCTTCTCAAAGCCATGGTCAGACCAGGCTGAGCGGAGTGCAGAGACTGAATTGTAGACGTTGCCATTGTACACAATCGCTAGCAATCGTGTTGCTTGATTGTTTGCCGTCGTGTTCAATGCATCTCGAATGATGTTAGATCATTCATTTGTATCACTCCACAGTGGCAAAACATTGACTCAAACAAATGGAGTTTAAGTTTCAAGGCCAATCATGCTGAATGAGAACGCAGACATACATAGCTTAAAGTAAAGACCCTGTGGAAGAAGGTGACCAGCGTCCGCATTGCTTGGGTCCGAGCCACTACTAAAGCCAACCTAACAAGTGTCAGCATATTCTCATCAAATCAAAGGAAGACACAACGTACCCAAATGGCATTCGCCGTATGCTTGATAATGTTGAGCCCCATGGTTGAAGCACCGGGTCCCACCAGGTCCTCCAAGATATCTTTCATACCGGGTAAGATTCTTGCCATAAGATCACCAGTAGACACATTCTCGTCGTGCGGTTTGACGATCTTACCGCCAGTAGAGCTAGTGGCATCCCAGTTCATAGTCTCGATCGTGGTCATATTGGGAGAAGATGGCAAGGGCCCAATAGAGAATTTCTGTGTTGTTGTTGAATGCTCATCTTCATCGTAAACCAAGTTGAAACTGGCGTACCTCGCTGGCTTGGGTCCATGGTCTTGGATATAGGCCAAAGCATCGGATTTATTCGGATATATCAGGTCGATATACTGTAGCTCTATGTCTGATCCTGCTTTTCGTAGGATGCTCTGGTCAGCCCATCGGTTAATTTGGTCTTGGAGAGCTTTTCGTTCATCCCTTGTAATGCTTGCCCAGATGTTCTCTTGGGTTGCTCTTGTAGCTCTACTGCCTCCTTGTGGACACGCTGTGCCATCTCGAGGATCACGGTCAACCCGATTCCCAAGACTCGTGGCGGCAGCAGAGAGTCTGGATGAATATGCAAAGAGGAGCAGACCGAATCGTAATAGAGACATTTGTAAGATGGAATCTGTTTGAGATGTGAGAGAAGGGCGGAGATTTGTTAGCCCTGGAGAAAATGGTGGAGGCAACTCCCTATACATTACTTCGCAAGAGTGTCCTACTCACTTAATGGCAATTGTGATTGAAACCCATTATCGACGGGTAGGATGTAACGGAGCACCAGAAATTGCCTGTACAACTTGGTGATAAGTCTGAACAAGCTTCCTTCGAGTCTAGCGAACCCATTTGTGACGAAATTTCAACCAGCGATAAATCATTGGCTCTATGACCTCGAATTGGTGCCAGATACCCGCTAGGAGGTACCCGTACGAGAACCTATCCCTGGGGAAGGATTAGTCAGGGGCAACTGCACATATGATGTCGAGAAATACAATGTCAGTCGTGACAAGAAGACCACAGGGCAGCCGCTAGGGCTCAATCCATTTTCTCGTTTTCAGGTCAAGACCTGTCTGTCTGAATCGTTTGCAAAAAGATCCGGGGATGTGAAAGGGGTGAGCCTTGGTGAACATCGCGATCTTGAAAATTGATAATATGGAGGGGCTTATCAGCGTCGCTCATGAGCTAAGTCTGCACCATGCTCATGGGCCGGTAACTCCACCGGCGGCTGATACAGATTATCTGCCTTGGTATCTGAAGTGTAAACATGGCCTGTATCTCTTCTTCCATCGATTGCTGAGAGCTCGAGAATTTCTCCTCCAGCCCCCTGACCCGCGGGCAGCTCTTGCGTACTGTCAGAATGCATCTCATGCACTCTCTTTTCATCACCGGTTGTCGTATGACGATCTCCCAGTTCTGCCAAATTCTGCCGCTTCTTTCGTCGCTTGTATATGAAAAGTCCGAGGACAGCCAATGCAACTGCAACTACTCCTCCTACAATTCCGCCTGCTATTGCTCCAGTGTTCGTTTTGCGGGAGGGTGTTGGCTTCGAGGTCGCTGTGACTGTGGTGGCTGCAGCCCCTGAGGATGTTGACGCTGAAGATGCCGTAGTACCGCTGGTGGGTGCTGTGCACATATCAATGCTGTAATGGACGTAGGTGGTGTTGTAACATTTCGCTAGCTCTGCTACAATTGCAGCTCCAGAACAGATATCTGAGGTTGTATCTTTCTCGTAGACTGTGACTGGAGGCAGAAGTGTTAGTCATTACAGTACATCCCTAGCCACATCACTTACCTGAGCATCCAGTATCTAATCCAACCACTTGAAAACTGCTAAAAGATCCGTCGCGGTCGAGCCTCGAGCAAGTTCCATTGGGATAACCGTTTGGGCCGCTAAATCCTCTGTACGAATTCTTGCATGCACTGTCCGAGAAAGTGCTGATGTCTGAAGTTGCCGCGGCGAGTCCCGCCAGGAGGACTAGGAGTGTCAAAAGCAGCATTACGGCTGTGCCTCAGCCTGATGGCAAAGAGATGCCCTGAAGCGATTGGAATGGGAACGAGCTATAGCAAAACATTAGAAGAGGGAAACGACCCGGGTAAATAAGCCGTCCAGCTGGAAAACACGGGCTGCATACGTGCACCCAGGACGCCTCCACCGAAAAGCATAGGAGCCACCAAGAACGACCTCGACGATCGTGATTCGTCCAGGTTGCTCAGCGTTCTGGGGGACCGTAGCACAACACCAGAGAAGTCGCGGGAATTGGCCTGTACATGTCCGGCAACCCCGCACGCGTGGTAGAGAATGAGTGCCTGGTCGCAGGCTGCTCGCAGCTGGCTGAACAAGACACCGAACAAAGGCCAATGTCACGAAATGGAAGGCATCGTGAAGCAGGAATTCGGGAGGCGGCAAGTGTTGCAAGGTGTATGAGTCGTGAGCTGGGACTCGCATGGGTAGACATGACAGTAGGTCTTGGCATCTTTTTAGGGTTAGTGCCTGAGTTAGTCATCGAGGTCGTCTAAACGTCCCGTCTCGTGGCGGATCGAATACCAATCTGGAATAGATCAAGTCGTTGCCGTAAATAATGCTCCCAACCCGGTGTATCCAATTGCATCTCGCTGAGCATTGCCAATCTTGGTGCTCGAGACTCTCTCACTGACTACGCATGTTGCCAAGCTGCTGGCTGTCTCTGGGTCAACTTCATCAGAGTCTAGCTTCCATAGACGCGTCGTTGAATGCGACAGAATGTTGACTTTACGAAGTGAGCATCAAGACTTGTTTATCTTCAAAATCAGTGTTGATAAACTGTTGGCAATTCTGAGACTCAAACGGTAACAAGGTTGGTGATGTCGTTCATCAGAGATGCGATTTCTACACTAATCATGATCCCCTAAGTCAAAGCTACAAAGACAAGACCGCAGGTAAAGGCTAGGTGATCAGTCGAAGCCTCCAGACCACATCCAGCATCAACACCACAAGGGAAAGCTCAAGGAGTGTACAAAAGTTGGCCAATGTCTTGTCATGTTGGATTTTCATGCTCCCGTGACCTACGTCGGAGCCATGTAATTTGCTGGGTTGATCCCGAGAAAATTCGTGTCCCCAAAGAGTCCAGTGGAGGGATTGAAAACCCGTACCCTTGCTGACCGACGTGCGAGTTCCGATTCGACAAACCTTGCGAATAAGGATTGATTGTCTATTGTGGTGCCACTTGGTAGTATAAGATACACATCCCCCTCGCAGCTCTAGACATTCGTTAGAAGCAGCTACTCCGTCGCAGAGCTGTCCAGAGACTCACTTCAGCCATTGCCTGCAACATGTCTTCAAGCACCCATGGATCCATGTCTCTCAACCAGGTCCATGGTTGACCACTCATGTGGTACTGTGGCCTTCCCCATTCATCTGCCATGTCCCTTGATGGAACAGAGTAGGCTTGAGTACGGCCATGAAATGTAGTCTGATACTGAGAAGCAGGTTGATGGAACACATTCCAAAGCCAGACAGGAGTGGATTCGGGAACACGCCGACCTATCCCGTTGTGGGTCTGTTCATTGATTTCAGCCTCGTCTATGGTTGTTTCATGCCAAAAGACGCAATATTTTCCATCCCAAACCGGGCGTTTGATTATGCGAGCCCAGATTCTCATCATAGATATAGTTGGAGGCGAATCCATATGGCGACGAGTGCAGTTGGAAGAAGAGACGGGGTCACCTGAGTCAGCGTCGACCGAGATTCTTCATCCCTTATTGCAATTTTGTGTCTCCATGGGAGTTTAGCCGATGACGAATGCGTCTTCAATCGGCTGGTGCAGCTCGAACGTCGGCTATGTAGGAAGTAGACTCCACATGCGTATCGTGGATGAAAGTAAATCCTTTCGGTGACTGGAAGGAAGTTCGATCGGGGTAGGATTGGAAAGCTCTATTTCAACATCAGTAAATAGCATTCAGTGTCTCTAGTTCTTTATATATATAGGCGACCCTTGGGAGATTCAATTGGTCTAGTCGAGCAGCAATGGCTCGACTAGGCACGCCAATGGATCTTGCCATGAGCATAGAGTTCCGGGGCCTTTATATGACAGCGTTGAATAGGTTGTAGCCGGTACATGACTGTAAGATATGAGCGTGGCTCATTTATCTGTGCGATATCCCGGTTTAGAGAGGAGGGAAACGACTGCGTAGTAAGATGAGACGTTATCTACCTAGCTAAGCGCTTGCTTAGTAAGCATATACGGTCTTGCTAGCTCCAGCTGTATCTACCCCTCTGGAATTCTGGATCATTCCGTTTTATAGCGAAATTGTTACTACTTCAATTACTTTAAAATAATTTATTATAATAGCTATATATCTTTCATTATCCGTTAGACTACAATTCTTTGGCTTGATCACGTAGTTTGATTAGTTGGAAGCGGGGAAGCGGGCAAGGATTCATGCGACACTGTCGACGCATGTATCTTAAATCGCGTATTTGCAGACAGCTCATTCCATTTCAAGACTCTTTATGAAGCGCAGCACTTCTTGAGCAATTAATTCTGCGGTTGCAGTCCATGTTCGTTTGATCAGCCAAATTCGGAATGGGCTTCGTGAAACGATAGTGACGAAAGCCAGGGACAACAACGCAATAACACCAGACACACAATACTTGAGGGAAGGATTGCATGCTTTTGGGCATGCGAAGGACGTCTAATAGCTGACAGGTCCCCTGACATCCACTGTCGGCACTGTGCCCAACTGCAATGTCGAGTGTCATCAATTCCTTGCCAGGCCTGGCCTCGAATGCAAGTACTGAGTTGCGAGTGAGGGCGTTGGAAGAGCTGGAAGATTTTTACCAAAGTGTGTACGGCGCAGCCGAACGAGTTCCACTGAGCTCGAGGTAAGCACGCTAATTGTCTCGGCTCTATCGAGGGAGTGGTGAGGCATAAAGCAATCAGAATGCCACACAAACTACTACAGCGCTGTGGTTCTGTCGTGCTTGTCTTAGGGTGCAGCCATCTCGTGGTCGTGTTTAAGCGTTGTGGATTACGTCGAACTCATGAGCAGATGTGTTGATTGAGATACCAGTGCTTATCTGGCGGTGGGGAATAAGCTGATCACTTACTTGTTTCCCTGCTCAACAATGGGAATGACGGGCTCTAGAGTGGATTTTGTAGAGCCATTAGCTACCAACACCATTTGGCCGTCAACAAGCTGAATTGACTGGCATCAGTCCAGACTTGTAGGACTTTTGACGAAGGAGATTAGAGTCCTCTTATGCTGCAGTTTGAAGCTTTTCTTCCATCAGCTCTTTTCTCTAGAGCTCGCATTTGGGTCATCGGGACTAACCAAACATGGTGGTCGAATCCTAGTGAGTTGATGGTGAGAAGAGACAAAAGAAGACTAGTCATGCCCTCCTCGCATAGCTGATGAAACAGGTAGCTTTGCCGTACCATAATTGCAACTATGATTATTTCAAACATTAGCGAGCACCAGCCATCAACACTCAGGTCCGCAAGCGCTTTTCGTTCCATTCGCTCTCTCAGACGTCCACGTGTTTCCCTTCATGCTCTTTCCTCGTTGCCCCTGACGCACGTACACAACAAGTCTTAACGTGATGACTCAAGAAGTTGCGACGTTTTAGTACAGAGAAGGTCTAGAACATGACAAAGTTTGACACGATGGTTTGGAGTCTGCAGTGCGAACGAGAAATAACAAATATTCCGAGCTCGGTTCCATACGCGGCTGTGGAGACGGGCGACAATGGAACGCTCCGTGGACTCGTCAATGAATGATTCAGCCGCATTCGGTTTGACACAGCCTCGGCTGCAACATAAACAGATCGTCGACAATGGTAATCTCAATGCATTTTAGTTGGCTTGTTCGGAGTCTTCCGGTTGCTTCAGTGCCAAAGAGCGTAAGGCGGAGTCTCGGCTCTCATGCGCGCACCCTCGAGCTTTGGTCGAGCCATGTCCTCTGCCAGATAGAATTCTAGATGATTTCCAAGATAGGACTTTTCAAATCCTTCTCTAACGACTTCCCGGAAGTCACCTACTGGAGTGCCTAACATTCTCGTATTTATCTCCGTCAGTCGAAGTCGTCATTGAAATCGGAGTTTGCTAAAGCACGTCCGCCTCCATGCGTGTCATCCGAGATTCCGACAGTCGGGATCACCATTCGGAAGCTTCGGGAAGCTCATCATCCACGTATCTGGTAGCGAAGATCGCTGGTGTTTTTTGAACCTCGTCCTTATATCCATAAGAATGGAACTTGTGAATCGGGAGGAACTGGCTGAATAAAGTGAAAGCGAATCGAGCAGTACGTGGTTTGTCCTGCCAGCTGTTTTGATCGATGCGGGATTGCCGGAGCGAACTGGTCGGGTCTTTGTATTTGCAAATCCCATGTTGTCGCCAATCTGGCCCCGCTTCATCCAAGAATTGATTAATATGCCCGCCCTCGCCAAAGTAAATGGCCTTTGGCTGACAGATTGATGAAGATGAAGCACTTCGTGTGCGCACGGGGGGACAGGCTTTTACTTTGATCAAATAACAATCGGCGGCAATTAGCAATGGGGCTCAGGGAAATATAGAAAGTATAAGTGCTCAAAAGGCCGCACGAGACCGGGGCATGCGCAATCTTCTCATTTCATTTTCTGTGTAAAGCATGTCATTCCTTTGGACCTCACTAATACTCTCATTCGCATTGGCGGTTGCGGCAACACCGCTCCAAGAAGCCGATTGGAAGGCCCGGAATTTGGCGACGATCGAGAAGATTTACAATCTCACAGTCAGTCAAGCCCGTGACCTTCCTTGACCAGCGCTTACCTCTTCCCCAGGTCTACCCTAACAACCGGGCCATCGTCGACAAAGGTGAAAGCCAGGTGCCACCAGGTCTCTTTGCCAAACAAGTTGTTGGACGTGTAACTCCGGTAGGCAACTTCACTGACTTCACGGAGAGTATCGAATACTTCTTTGGCCTTGCACCGACACCGGATACCAATCTTGCTGGGATTGCATTTCACAAAGCAGAGGTCTCGGAGTTCACTTCAGGATGCCCCGAAATCGCATCCAGTGTTGTCAATTTGAGGACTGGAAAGATGGCTCTCAACGGAACTTACACTCCCGGCACCAAGTTTGAGACTACACTGAAGCAGGTTCGTGACCATGATATCTCTCAATTTGCGTTTGGCTGATCCATCATCAGATTGCTTTTTTCAAATTCAACGAAAAGGGTGAGGTGATCGCTTATGATGCCTGGATTCCCAATTTGCAGCGTTGGACCGCAATATCAAATGGCATCGACTTCGGATCTAAGTTGGTGGGATTTGGAATCCCACTCGGACTATGTGGAGAAATCCAGAAACGCTGCAAGGATGGAAACCAGCAATTTCAGAGCACAAGCGACTGCATAGCGAAGTTGGAAAGCAAGAAGATGGGCGACTTCAACGAGGCCTGGGGCGACAACCTGGTCTGCCGTCTTATCCATTTCCAACTCACTCTAGTGAGACCAGAGGTGAGTGCAATGAATAGCCTCAAAACAATATTAGCTTACTGACTGGGCGCTTCAAGGTCCACTGTCCTCACGTTGGACCAATTGGCGGGGCTCCGCCCAAGAATTTCAAATGTAAGTCGAGCGATGACCCCTGTACTATCTAAATGCCTGCTAATTCTGGTTGTACAGGTGTGGAAACTTCATACGACGATTCGTACCTTGATGATGTAGCTCTGTTCGGTAGTAAAAACCCTTTCAAGTGTGCCGGCACTTGATTTGATGGATAGATTCTAGTAACAAGATCGTGATCCAGGGGTATGGGGCTCGTCCGGCACGGCGCTTCTTTTGGTCTCGGGTCAATGTGCTTCGTATGCTTATTTCTTTTGTATAGGGTGGATTGAATCGGTACTGGACGCTGTGAAGTGTACGGCATTGTTGGCGATTGTTGCTCTTATAGATTAGAAGCTCGCTTGGTGATCAGTACTCGTTAATGTTTGGCTAATAGCCACCAAGCAAATACTGCTCTCAAACGCTCAATGCTCTACTCATCACCAGCATCTCCTGGATTCCACCTTCTGGTCTCGCCAGCTCACCCCAGGACTGTACGAGGAGAGTCGCGTCGCTCCTCGGTCTCAGCCTGAGCACCATCCATCACACCCAAATATTGCAGGTTGTAACCGCGTGTTGTGTACCCCTCCCGACGATGAAGTCTAACATGGTGGCGATACATTCAGATCTTACCCCAAACCATGACATCGTGCTCGACGGTCGACAAAAGTCGACTCGGAAGGGCTCTCGGAGTTAATGCAAAGGATAGGACTTCGAAAATCAGACGTATCTGAGTCGCAATTTGAATCCTATGCTGCTCGTCAATGCTAGTACTCAAAATCGAAGGGCGAAAGGTAAAGGGGAGGGAAAGTACCCATCGTGAGAACTTTGCGTACTGCTGGTCGGACATGCAATTTCCGTCTGATGTCCGAACCCCGAGAGTCCGCGCATCACCTTCCAGTTCTTCGGCTCTCTGGCACTTTTATCCATCAACTCATCATGGATTCCAGCGTCGTTCATCACCAACTTCTTCCCATGCCGCGACATTGCCTCATTGCAATGAACTCGGAATCTTGGCTCTTAGCTAACCATAGTTGGGTCGTGCTGTTTGTGCCTTCGACTCACCGTTCATCACCAACTTCTTCTTCTCTTCTGCCGCCGCCAACTGCGTCGCTGTGGCACCTTAAAGCGGGGAATACATTAGATCTTGCTGATGAATCCTTCGATAATCAAGAGTTAGCAAAGCGGATGATTGCGCCAAGGTAGATCTCCATGCAGTCTGACTAACCCAGCATAACTGCAGGTGGGGTTCATCCACTTTGCCCAGTTGCCCAGCCTCGCGCAGCACTTCATTCACGATGACAATCCGACCGGCGACGTCTTTGTATTCAGCCTCCAGGCGGACTCGCATATCTGCGGATCGACCATGGCTATCTTGGGCAGATTCTCGACATTCCCCATGCTAGCACAACAACGACCTGGCCGCTTGGCGCATCAAGACCACCTCCCAACGCCGTTCTACGACCTCACGTATGGCATGGTGGAGCCTGTCTTCAAGCTATCGAGCTATTTTCGAGCTTCGACGTTGATTTCAAATCTCTGATTCAGCTTTTGCTTGCCGCGGCCAGCAACTAGGAGTAGCAACGTGCCTCCAAATTTAATCGTAGAAAGTGGTATAAAGACTGCTTGTCCTTCTGCTTCTGTTTCGACATCAAGCATCTAGAGCTCACTTTCTTTCTGTTCCAGCCAAACCGTCAAGATGAAAATCTCGTCCTGCATCTTCCCAGTCCTGGGACTACTCGGTAGCATCGTCAACGCAGACGGTAAGAACAGATCTACCACAGCCATCCATGACTTTGTCCTGACAAGTCTAGTCGTCCCTTGGGAACGTCTGAACCGCAACGATTCTGTACGTACACTCGTTGGCACCAATACTCCAGTCTCTGACGGCGGCAGATGCTGCTCATTCTCGATCTACAGATTGGTCTGTACCAGATCGCTCGCGACTGGGACCCAACGCTGTATCGCGACAATATGATAGCCCACGCAGCCCTCGGAAATCTCTTTGACTTGCCAGTCGTGATGACTACTTCAGCTGAATCAGGTAAGAACGTCCTGAGCAACACGGAGTGACTGTGTTTACTCATCTGCACAGGACCCAATGGACCACTTCCTGCCGAGATTCTGAAAATGTATCCAACTATGCCGCTCATCAAACGTCAGGGCGAAGTGGATGCCTGGGATAATGCAGAAGTCCGTGCCGCAATTCGAGCCACTGGAAAGAAGCAAATCATCGTTGCCGGAGTCACAACAGACGTTTGTAGGTAGCTCCCAGTCCACGCCATTACCACTGCTCACCGTGTACAGGCACGACATTCATGGCGTTGTCACTTCGCGCCGAGGGCTACAGCGTCTGGGCCAACGTAGAGGCGTCCGGAACCACCACTAATCTCGTTCGTGACACGGCCAATGACAGAATGCAGAATGCAGGTGTACAATTGGTCTCCCTCTTCAGCATCGTCTGCGATCTCATGCGCGATTGGCGCAACACTCCTGGAGTTACCGAGGTCTTGCCTTGGCTCGACCAGTACATGCCAGTATATGGCTACTTGGCCCGAGGTCACGCTGCTGCTTTCCACAATGGCACGATCAGTACTGGGGAAGCTGCTCTTCCCGTAGCTCAGGAGTAAGAGTGAATTATCACGGGTAGATCATCGATTATGAAATTGGACTGGAGAAGGCCGCGAGGTAGACGGATATGAAGAGTAGGCTATGAAGGTAGCGAAGCGGTGAGCAAGCGCACATTCTTTTTACAAAAAGCTGAGTACATGAAACGAGTATCCATTGTCAGCTACCACTTGTATTCATCGACCATTCACGGTCCCCATGATTTGCGCCTCAGTCGAACGAGGCGAAGTTGGTGTGCTTGCCGGAGCATCCATAGGGCTCATTTTATCTTTCTTGTTTTTCTTCCCTTTCTTCTTCTTCGGGACGGCCGGCGTTGGCTCCACCTCTCCCGCAGTCTCTTTCGCTTCAACGCCGCCCACACATACATCTCCATTAGCTGAATCAGCTCTCTCAGGTGCGCTCTTTCCTACGACTACCTCGGTCATCTTTTCCGGCTCCATTGCGACCTCCTCCACTTCGCTACTACCAAATCCATCGGCGTAGTCGACTTGATGCTCGCTCTTCTTCTTTGGAGTCTCCTCCACCACCGCCGCTTTCTCATTGCTCTTCGAGCTGACAGACTCGTCCAGGTTGACCCGAGCTTTCTCGACAATAGCGTCGGTACCTTTGACGCATTCTCCATTCGCTCTCATAGTGTTCCACTCAATTTTGTCCTCTGTCTCATCTGCTCCGATCCCAGACTTCATCAGAAGTCCATTCACCTCACCACTATCATTGACCTCTTTTGTCTTCATGTTACTGAGATCGACCTCCATATCTTCATTCACGCTCGCAACCTCCTTCTCACCCCTCCATTGCCCTTTCTTACTAACAACCCCACACGCCGAGCAAGCAATTTCGCTCCTACCAATCGCCTTCGCATAAAACTCAAACGGACAAACAGGACACTTATACCCAACCATTCTCTCTTTCTCAACCACTTGCGGCATCTCCACAACGGGTGCACCCATCATAACCTGAAATACATCCCTCCCAAACTCAGCAACCTCTCCCATCATGACTCCAAATGCGCCGCCTTTACCGATCAGCTCTTTCCCGTGCGATGCCGCTATCTTGACGACGATTTCGCGGAGTTGGTCGCCTCCTGTCTCTGGATTCGTGATTTCATATACACGCTTGATGGTGTCCGGGAACATCTCTGTATTCCATTCTTGTCCGACGACTTCTTGGAAGAGTTCTTGAGCAAGTGACTTTAAAGGCAGGATAAAGAGCGTTTCGGCAAGGCTGTAAAGGTGTAGGTGAAAGAGCATTGGAGGCGGCATTGCGATCGAGAAGTCTTGGGTGCTGTATGATGGAGGGCAAGAGTATGTTGCCGAATAGAGGTAATGCAGCATTGCGCTTGCGATATGAGGGTTCTCTTCTGGCAACTGGACTGATGCACTGGGCTTCTTCTGAAATCTGCGTCAAAAATTGACCTAGATCACAGATGAAAAGGAGGACGAATGTCAGGAACGCGAAATTTGTTACCTTTTCTTTCACAGCTCTTGCGAGCCATGGCGATTGAAGACAGACGATCAGTTTGTGGACTTGGAACTGATATTCTTGACATTCGAGGACTAGGTCGTGGTATTCTCCGCTTTCGAATCCGCTAGAAGGTCATAAATGATGTACCTTTTGATCAAAATTGGTCAATACTGACCGGAGGACGGCTGATTTGATGGGTGCATATTTGTCTGTCTCCCATGAGGAACCCGACATATTGGCGGTTGGTGAACAAACTACGATCTCTTGCTGGGCTATCAGAGATTCATGAAGATCAACTGTGGATGACTGCAACGGACACGATGATCTCTGAACATACAAGGAACTCGGCACTTTTATCATCCCTCCTTGCGCCCAGAAATATGGTATGCTACCATCACGTGGCATAAATTTATGGTTAGGTACAACAACTGCATGCTGCACACTCGAAACTGGGGAATATGCCAACCCACTGCTGCATGCAGGAAAGTTGACCTATGAGTGATGACCTTATCCCATATCACACCACACGCTGTGCCTCAGGCCAATCTAGACTGTGCAAAAACGCCAATAAAAGGCGTGCTGCAGCTTTCGTTGACAGGTGGTCGTGGCTACGAGCCCATTGACTGGTCACCAGCTGGAAGGCATGAACTGACCGGATATTCGTTCTTGAACAACGATTGAATCAAGGACGTGTCAAGGAGAGATTGGATGCCTTGTCCTGTAACGTTCACTCGCGGTATATACTCAAATACAATCAGCCTTATCTTTTCGCATGGCTTCGAGGAAAGGTTCCAGCCGATTTGGACTTTTGAGCCATGCAGACGTGGTGTAGGTTCAATCTCATCATGCTCAGGTGCATTCTTCACAGCGTGGCCTTTCTTCTCATTGTCAGACAAGAGACTGGAAGATGGCGCGTATTCAAGGTTAATCAGCAAGGCGTATGCACATTGTCAGAGTTCGTGGCACCAATGAGTTTTGGATGTGAGGGGTTGTCAGAGATAATGGAGGGTGCCTCTGTCCCGCTGTGTGCCTCCCGACGGGAAAACAATGACACAGTAGAAGACGGACGGTGTTGGCCAGTTCCGAAGCCATATTAAGAGATAAATTGGAGTACAATCAAGTACTTTGGTACGAAGCCACGGAACATATCAGATCGTTAGGGCAGCGTGTTTTTACCGAGATAATCTGCCCTGTGCGCGACATCTTCCATACAAAATCTATTAATACACGAGCGGCTCACGATGTCAAGCCCACATATTGTGGTTTGAGGCCAACGCAGACAACACTATACAGACCAACAACAACAGGATGTCCACCTCGAAAGAGGAGTAATAGACCGTAAGTGGCGAGCGCAAGACTGACACTTGTGGAAACCCCCCAGCCTGAACTTGCGAGGAAGAGTACGTATGAGGGCGTCGCTATACGCGTGACTTCGTGCACTCTTACACCCTTCCAAAATTCCTTTCTAGCCGGGTGTAGCGGAAGTTGTGAAGGCAGGCTTGTGATAACACATGTTTGTTTAGCCCGAGGTATCATCGGGATATAACAACATTTTAGATCAACCACTTTCGCATTAGTTTTAAGCCACTAACCTTGTGTGAATTGTGAAAGGTTCTATTTTAGGGAGACTTACTATGGCCTGGTTATGATGGTACACATCACTTCATTTCCGCGTATTTATATCTCTCCGAGGACGCAGCCAACTGAGTATCATCATCACCACCACCCTCGTTACAATTGTCAAAAGCGACCAATGCATCTCAACACCCTCCTCTCAGCGATCCTCTTCGCGCAGTCCGGCGTTGTAGCGCAGAACCTCTCTCCACCAGGCAAGGGCAGGCCCGGCGCTACTTCCGCACAATACTCCTGCTGCGTACAGATGTACTCCACCCACCCACAACTGCTTAACAATGAGCTAATCACTATACATAGCCTTGGCAGCAAGAGCGTCTACCAAAACTATCACTACAAGACCCAGAGCGGCGGTCTGGAAGTATGGCGTCCCTATGGCAAACCGATAGATCCGACTTACCCAGAGTGCCTGGTCTCGATGGCGAAGGTTGGGAATAGTTGTAAGGAATGGAAGTTTAAAGTCCCTAGTGGAACGTGTCCGCAGTTTATGCCTCTTAAGTATTTGGGTGTGAGGCCTTTGAGTGAATGCAATTGAGTTGGGATATTGGAATGGTTGGATGGATGGATCGCGCTGGTTTCGCGATGGGACATCTCTGCTTTGCCTGTGGATAAGGTGGAATGGGCAGCCTAGCTAGATGTGGAAGGGGTCAAATCAGGCAGCGCGAGCTCGGCATCGGTAATATCATGCTTCTCGCTATGTTCGAGACAGTCGGCCGTGCGCTGCACACCGCATGTCTTCGCACACCTCAATCCACTTCCATAGACTCAAATATTCCTTCGGCACGGATTCACGTGACCGCGCTATACCGCATCTAGACAAAGTTTTTCCCAGATCTTTACTACAAACAACCAAATATATTGAGATGAGCTTGTCACCACGTGTAACCCGCGCCGGGCTTAAAGATAGTTCCTCCGCAGTTTTCGCTCGTTTCGAGCAATTACCCTCTGGACCGTTTAATTGATCGTAATAATAGCTCTCACGAGTCCAACGAGCCCTCGGAATCGCTCCTTCGGCCCTTCGGCAGCCTTATGAACCCTCACGCCCGATCGATTAGTGCGGCGGTGGAGTTCTCGAGACCCTGACCGGCTTATGGTGTTAAGTATTGACTTATATTGACGAGATTGACGAGATTGACGAGATTGACGAGATTGACGAGATTGACGAGATTGACGAGATTGACGAGATTAAGCGATTGTAGCGATAGGAAACGTCGTATACAGGCCCAATTAGGAAGTATGGTAGTAGTAGACTGGTGGTGGTGGTTTGTAGTGATACAACGTGTCTCAGAGGTTGGGGAGAATGTTTATTCCGCTAACAAACACGTGTGGCTTAGTGCCTGCGCCTCGCAATATCTCCTGCCCCGTAGACGCGGAACATCCGAGTTTGAGGAGGTGGATTGAGGTGTCCGAAGACTTTCCGGCTGCACACCGATGCTACCTAGTTATTATCTATTTGTTAGCGAGTTCATGTGCCCCACGTCCCCACACCTCAACGTAGCCAAACAACGTCGAAAACTTACCTGTACGTGAATGAAGTCGTGAGACTGCTTGACTTCGGTTGAAAACGGCGTTTTTTGGAGGTGGAGGTGGTTGGCCGTGGGGCACATGAACTCGCTAACGAATAACTAGCATCGGTGTGCAGAGCAGATAGTGCGAAGGCAGGAACAAGAATGGGCACGGGGATTGGGCGGGCATTTATCTTCCTGCTCGCGAGTGTGGACCTCTGCGTCGAAGGCGATCCCGAGTCTTGAACGAGCAGCAGGCCGCCTTCAGCAGAATCAGATGGGTCCAAACGTGACGACAGCGCGACGTCCAGCGCACACCAGGACATATCTGGATGTGTGCGGGATGCCTCGATGAGCCACCTGAACTGTGAGCGGAAATGGAAATCATGTCGTCTCTTTTCTCACATCGTATTGAATCACAATCCTGTGTCACGACCGCGCCACGCACGAAAATCAATCACGAGTTTGATTCGAATGCAAACACCATGTTCTCATTTCCAACAAGTGGCCCCGCGCCTCCCATCAGCTGAGGCTTGTAAATGGTGAAGACGACGAAAAGCCGCAGAAAAGGACAAGACCCGCTTTCCCCGAATTTCCAGATCGTAAAGTCATGAATCGTACCATACTCTTACAGAACTCCAGCCCAAGCACCGAATAACTTACACGCCCAATGCCATGCCGCCGCTTCAAACGAAAAAAAAACAATCCCAGCTTCTATCGTCTCCCATGAGCGTGGGCCCTAGCATGATGCACATGCCTCTTTAACATGAGCGTCGTTGTAACAGACACCGTCGTCTCCGCGTACACAATCGCAGGGCCCGCGGGCGCATCGAGCACTGGCGTGACGGCCGGAGGTGGAGGCACAGCAGCAGGTGGTGGTGGAGGTGGGTCTTCCCGCGGCACGTTCGTAGCTGCGGCCGGAGGGGGCGCAGGTCCCGGGGGCGATATCGTCGTCGTCACCTCTACGGTAACATTCACTTCGTCGATGAAGATGAATACTTCCTTGCCGTTAATCCTTGAGGTCAAGGTTTGCGCATGGCGTACATCGTCTGGTGGAGGAGCGATTGGCGCGATAGTTGGCGCTGGGGCTGCCGCTGGTGGAGGTGGTTGTTGGGCTGCTGGGACATGTTAGTGGATAATACAATGAACTGGCGAGGAAGCTGTGGTTGATCCAGATGCAAGCGCATCAAGGTGGCGCTGACTTCTCCACCAAGGCAGAAAGTGCCGTTCAAACTTACCTGGTGGTGGTGGAGAGGGACTAAGACCCGGGAATGTACCGTGGACTTCAGGCGCAGGCGGCATTCCGTCCATGACATTACCACCACACAGAGTCGGCCCTCTGGCAGCACACTTCTCCTTTGCCACCATGACTGCCGGTTCAAATTGCTTCGCGCAGGCTATGAAATCTTGATCCGACTGCAATTTGAACAAAGGGCACTTCGAGATGTCGGCAAAGGAATCGGTACACTGGTCGATTGCCTGTTGCAAAAACTCGGGTTCCCATCCACTGAAGAAATCTCCATGGTTTCCAAAGCCGGTCGTGTCGCCATTGGAAAACACATACGTGCCAGCCTTACCCCTGTTGATCTGTGTATCGAAAATGATTTCGTAAAGCAGGGTTGGCAATCTGACGGGGTAGTCTTTGGGACAGCTTCCTGATTGCACAAAGTTCGGGTATGCAACATGGGATTTGTGGTCGGGCGTGTCGAGGTCCTTGCCATTCCAGCAGGAAGGGAACACAAGCTCGATTCGAATGCCCGAGTCACATGCGCTTTCAAGGAATTCCTTTTTTGGCAAGAAGTGGCGATAGAGAGTATCCTCATTCGGTGGATTGCCGTAATGCAAGCAGTTGAATCCAAGAGCTTTCTGACGTAGGGCTCTTTGATCGAAGTCGGTCTCATTCCAGAACGACGTCGGAGGGTCAGGGACAGGCCATGGGAAGTCTCGAAGCTTCGAATCCCCCGCTATCATGCGGAATCCAGGTGGGAACGGTTCGACTGGCTGATTATCGAACCCGGAGCGAAAGAAGTAGTATCTGATCAAAAAGTAAGTAAAAACCTTTGCTGAATCACCAAGTATTGGGCTGGGCTTACACAGCAAGACCGCCGATCTGAGGCAGCGCTTCGAAGGTGCCATCGTCGTGGTGAAAGTGGAGAGAAGGTACCCTGACGAGTAGTCAGCATGCTTCCGATATCTTTCTGGCCGTCTCTTGTTCACACTCACCAATACGCCGACTTATCCTCAGCTACCTGGCACGAAGAGCATTTGGAGGCCCTCAAGTCTTCGTAGCTAGTTGTCATATCAAAGTTGAGTCCGCCGTGAATAAGATGGGCATGCTTTGCGGCTTTTCCCGGCGTATCAATTGGATCTATTCGATGTGCTCCAGGAAAGTCTGCACACCGCATTCGGAATGAAGCCAAACTCGGGAATGCAAACAAGAAGGCAAAGAACACCAGGTTCGAAAGAGGCGCCATAATGATGGATTCAGAGACCAGTGTCTACACAGATTCAATGCAGTATGTCAAGTACAGGCACGTGAGTTTGCAGCTGTTCGTGGCGTGAGAATATGATGTGTCGATGTTCGAAAATGGAGAAAAGCGGGCCGCAGTAGTTGCAGTTATTGTATGAAACGCCTCCAGTGATGCGATCAAGTTTGTCCAGGTATCTGGTGTCTGTCAGCGTCCGTGGAGATAAAGATGCAGAGCTGAGGTCAAGAGTGACTCTCACACCAACAAACACATATATGACTATGGACGTCGTGATGTTTCTTGCACTTCGTTTGTGCGATTATAGTGAGCACGTGACAACAACATACAGCCAGCACGCAACACACAGCGCAATGCAACGCAAATATTTCTATGAAAGTGAATCTTGCACTTACTTTGTGCGTCAGGGTCAGCAATGAGCCAAATTCATTCCTCCCCAGGTCAGTATTTTCCCTTTCCCACGCGTAGAGATCTTTCGTAAATGCCCACTCCAAGACTGAATCAGATGTTTCTGCGATTCGGTTTGCCCTCCAAGGGAATCGTGCCTTTTGGTTCGAGGTTGGAGGCTTGGTTGGCCAGATGGGCCTGCAAGGATGAAAGTACAAGAGCTGTGGAAAAGGAGTGTGTGTCAAAGGAATGGAAGGGCAACGACTGGCGCTGCGGAGAAGCAGATGAACGCTAGAAGTGAACGAGCAAAGTAAAGAGCGTGGCTGAAAGGAATGTGGAGGAAGAGTTGAGAAGCACCCGTCAGAGGCCCTTGAGAGAAGCAGGACCGTTATGAGGACAGCGCCGCATTCCGAGACCAGTCACGAACTCTGATTTACACCGCTAGTAGACTCTGTGCAGCCCGAGCCGAATTCCAGGATGAACTGACGATTAGCGAGCCCAGGTACAAGTTTGGGCAACAGCTGTGTGTGAACCCAGTCAATAGGTCAAGCCTTCAACGAGCGACAGGGGACCTGCATGCCCATGTACTACCTAGATACAGCTGTAGACGCGCTGGGATTGGTACGACAGCAGTGAGAACGAAACAGATACACGGCTAGCGACGCACCGATCATGTCACGTTCGTCCTGTGATCATCTTGGGACACGTAAGATAAGGTGCGGGAGTCAGAGAATCATACCTGCTGAAGAGGCAGACGATAGGTGCAAGAAAGGAGTATGTAATAAAGTGCAATTGATTGGCCGCGCATCCAGTTTCAGCGACTGCAAAGGCAATAGCTGTGGGAGCCTCATCTCTGTAGATGCCATACATCGAGAATGCTGCGATAACTGCGAACGTTAAGGTGCAGGTTAAGGTGTATGAAAGGATGTATCCTGAGCAGAGGGCGAACCATGGCGCGGCGGGGCCATTGGGACAATCAGGCTCGTACGTGGAGCGAAGCAGGCAGATCTGAGATGGCCAAGACTCATTTACGGTCAGGACTGGCCAGGTGGATAGAGGTACATGAGCTTTTGCGTATATGTGAGGTGGTGGTGAGATGAGTGCGGAGGAAATTGTCGACTTGTTTCATGGTCTGGAAGAGGTTCTACTGGCGAGGGCTGGTCTCCACTGGAATCACTGGAATGACCTCGGCCAGACTTTGAGCAGCAACAACAACAATTCCCAACTCCTCTCGTCCATCCTCTCCATCAGCAGCGCTCGGACGAGATCCAGCGCATGCGGATCATTTCTTATGAGCGTGGATATCAGCATCATTGTGCTGCATCGCGACTGGAATCGTTTGATGTGCGCACCCAACAAGCCCTTCCACGCGGCCCGAAGAGCGAAGCACAGCATCGTATAGTGCCCCGTACACGCGAACACCAGCCACCATCGTGAGGATGCTGAAGAGATGACTCCGGCGTGCTCACGTCCACTAGATGTGCACCCAGCCTGGCTTTGGCCCCCAGTCGTGGAAATCCGCCAGCCGGGGTTATCAGCTTTCACGACTTCTTCTCGCTGCCGAGAGGTCCTCCAGCCAGATCTGCAATTTGATCTCCATTAATATCAAGGAGATGAGGTGCATGGCGCTATACCAGCTCCAGGCTGGGCTATTCGTTCATGGTGGAAGGCATCTCACTTGCCACCTGCATGTACCCCAGCACCCCGCAATTGTCTAGGGGAAATTTCCGTCACAGCATCAATCTTACTGATAGGATGGGAACCGACCATTGCTTCAACTCCAGGATACCAAAGCGTCAACAATACAATCTAGCCAATCTCGCTGAGTAGCTGACTGCAAATGCGATTTTAATCATATCTGAAGATTATAGCAAGCTGCCGCTCATAAAAGCCATGAAACTGCCGCTCAGATTGGCCACGCATACATTAACGATGATACGACACCAATCTTTAGGTAGCGAGACTTGCTCCAGACTCACTTTAGCAATTAGAGGCTCTTCGGGAATTTCTTTGCGATCGGCGAAGTTGACAGCAACGTTGATTGTGGACGATATCCAGTCCGGCTGCACGCCGCCGATGCCTCACCGCGTGACTAGACTCTATCACCTAGATGTACCGTAAACAAATGCATTGTGAGTTCTCGGCTGAACTGGATATCATGTTGTCGATGGTTCCGATGCTGTCAAGCGAGAGAAGCATCGGCCAACGCTCGAAGGTCATACGATGGTACTCAATGTTTCCTGGTGAGGCTGACCTTCATTACGCATCTATCGTCCAGTACCTACAGGAAGTGTTTGCAGGGAGAGCCACATCGCCAATAACCACAACGTTCGAGCTAGGCATCAAGTTGACCCGGCCAAGTCCTTACGCCCTTTTGCAAGCATCTGAGGCTTTGCAATTCATCGACCGAGACATCATCGCAGAGTACCGCGAGCAGCAGTTGCCAGATACTCGTCACGCTCATGTATGAGTGACCGCGGCCTGTAGTTGTCGCTCAGCACATCTTGCGTACCAAAGCGCTAATGTACGCTTCATCATTCGCTTCCTTCATGGTATAAAGCTTGCACTACTTTGAGTAGTGCTGCAGAGCGGCCAGAGATTGGAAATACCCGCTAAACCGGATGTGGTCGTCTTAAGGTAGAAGCTTCCATTCCACGAGATCATAGAGGTTGACGTAAAGTTTAGTTATCTTCTACACCACCAGTAAATCAAAGATGATCGCGATATGGTTTGTCACCAAGACTTACCCTCTTGCACTTCTGGATTGAAGGCGGAGCTGGCTGAAATCCCAAATACAGGCAAAGATCTTGCCAGCCTTTGATTCGGCAGCTAGATCCATACAATTTTTCCATCTGGCCTTGCATCAATATCTTCAGTTGCTAGTTGTCCTCCTCGCTTTTCGAGTTCTTCGTCTTCCAGCCCTTGAATGTCGCGAGACGATCAAAGTCCTTCTTGAGGGTTTCGGTCGGCTCATAGTTGAAGTCGGAGAACTTTGCGAGGAAAGGGTGCCTGCTGAGTGTGAGGCTGTTCAACTGGTCAGAAAGCTGGTCGGTAGCTGTAGCTGTAGCTTTGGCTATGGCTGCCTGGCTGGCGCTGTGCTGGTTGATGTTGTCGGGATCCAAGGTTGAAGCCATCATGACTGCGTCGTTGGTCTTGATTGAGGGCGGTTTGGCGCTCTTGATGTGAGGAATTGAAGAGTCAGCATTTAATCATCTTGACCGATAGTCGGAAAACGAGTCAACGACAAGCCACAGAAGTCACGCCACTAGCTTGTTCATGAGGGTTACATGGAAGTGGCAGAAGGTAAACAAACATCTGCATAGCGAGGAGATATCAGATAATATCCTTTAACTCGCAGGACCCTACAAAAACAGCTGAATGACCCGTTCGGACTCCTTGACTAAGTTGGTATTCGCTTTCGTTGGCTATCTACGTTCACAACGAACACACCTAAAGCTTTGGGTGCTAATTTACGCCTGACAGCCCAGCAGTCTTCTCGCCTCGATGTCGAGCCCAGATACCAGAGCACCGTTAGCAAGGGATCCCAAAGGCCCTTTGGGCAAACCCATCCTCATCTTCGTTCCGCATCACCAGACCTTCAAAAGATTTGACGCAACAAGGCCTTGATGAAGCCCTCTTTCTTGGCAAGCGCTTTCGGGAAGACTTTGTTGTGCTTCACTGTGTAGTTCCGGAGAGCGTTCAAAGAACGCATGTGCTTGTCAAACGGCGCGCGAGGTTCAGAACGACGTCGCCAATCCATGAAGTCGTGGAGGTTGATGAAGACCTTGGCCAGTTCCTACAACAAGAACCGAGTCAGCTCAAACTACGATACCGATATCCAAATACATGACTACCCACCTTCTTGCACTGTGTGATTGAAGCGGGAGCAGGAGAGACACCGACATCACGACACAACTCCTGCCATCCTTGGAGCTTGCCGCTGCTCCCGTAATTGGTGTCGAATTCGGCCTGGATCGCAAGGAGTCGATGCTGACCATATGCGAGGCTCTTCACCGACCAACCCATCGGCTTCGCAAGGCGGCTGAACTCGTCCTTGAAGCTCGCGTCAGGGTTCGTGACAAAGCCATTGGCGGCGAATCTCGAGAAGTAGGATTGGGCATGGAGTTGGCTTGAGATACGGGGACCGGCCTGCTGCTGTTCGAGCTCTTCAGCTTTGGCGCGCTGTCGATTGTAGGCGTTCTGAAGGCGGAGCCATCCCATATACTTGGCGAGGCGATCGAACTCATCATCGAATGGAGCGGTGGATTCTGGTGTGAAGCCATTGGTGATAAATTTTCGGAAGTATGGGTTCGATGCCATCTTGACGGTAGGGGACAGTGGTGCCAGTATCGACGATTAAGCCTTTTTGATTTGACACGGTTGTCGTTTTATGGATACATTTGAAGTGTCGCGCCAGGTATCAACACCCAGATCAACACCTAGATCAACACCAAAGCGACGAGGCAGGTTGAATAGGTATCACGAGTGTCTGTCACGCCACCGAGTCGCCTCCTCAATGTTGTTCTGGGTGTTGGAGAGGATGACCACCGACATCTCATCGCAAACAAAGTAATATCAGTGACAGCCTTGCGGCCATTGGCATGTCTCGGCTATCTGAACACTTCTCCGAACGGTGTCGATGTCTCTAGAGGTTTTCCAGAGCGTTGTAAATAATTTGTCGAGCGCGAATGCATTGTGGAACCGGACATGGTCCGAGACCTTGGTTACAGCAGCACAACCGACAACCAGGTGGCGTCGCTATGTCTCACTCGAACAATCGAAACTGCGTCTTTGTTTCCATCGACTTATCATCGATATAGGTCGGTGCAGAAAGCGGATTTCCTGAGATCCGTCCTGGCCTAGATTTGTCAGATGGACTGCGCAGATGGCAGTCGTACCTTTGTCCGCACACCCGGATGGGGATGTCGTTCAACAAGCGCTAAGGTACATATCGCCTTGTTCAATAACAGGGTGGCCTTCAAGAATCAATTTACAACACGCGGAAAGGCCTTGCGGCTGGCTTACGTGTTCTTCTCTTACATGCTTTGAAGTGCCGTTTCTGAAGAAAAGATGGAGATTGGTACGCGCAAATCAGATATGACCAAAAGGAATGATCTGTGGCATATCGAAGGCCGGCGAGGCTGACGCAGCGCATATTTTTGAACCGATCAAGCTGATGGTCGTCCGACCAAGGCTGACAGCCGTACTATTGTTCGACCAATTGCATCAAGCGAGGCTGACGTGACCTGAAGATCAACGATTGGGGGCCGGATCGCCTTCGTGCAGTACTCCCTCAATTCAAGTGATTATCATGATGCTAATCTGTAGATCTCCATCAGGTGCGGTATCGTCGAGACAGTATCTCTTGAAGTGTTTCAGTGTGCATTACCATACAACAGCTTGGAGACGCTGTCCGAAACATCAGATAATCTTAAGATATCGAAGAGAGAATTCTTGTCCCTTGAGTCAGCTTCAAGCCATCATATTGCTACGTTGTGGTGCGTGGTATTGAATTGGAGAAGATAGATTGGCTGCTGGATTAGGATTAGCGTCTTGGCCTTTTAATCTATAGCGATAGAAGGGAATAGGAGGTATGAATAAGCTATCAATGCAGCTTTGGATTATATATAGAATTTCTTACTCAGTTCAGAGATTTCGCTAATTCGAGTGTGGAGGCTGGATTTACGTCAATCACCCTATTCAATGCGAATCTCACTGCATCGGCTATCGATGCCCGGTGGGGGAGGAAGATAATCGGGCCGAGGTTGGCAGTACCTTTTCTTTTCTTTTTCATGTCCTTGCATGGTGACCCTTGTTCGCCCAGTGGTTCTTGATGAAGACTGTATCACAGTCCTACTTCGCGCGAGTTTGACGTGGTCATCCATCTCTCTTGCCGCATCGCTTGGTGGTATTCGCATCATCAGTCTGGCCATTCGAGAAACTGGATCGAAACCTGTCAGTTCTGCATCCGAAGGAAGCCGTGGAATGGAATTGGGCATCCCGAATCGAGGAGCGTACGTGCCTACTTGCAGAAATATAAGTCCTAGTCTCCGATAAGCTGGGTTCAGGAGCTCTTTGATGGAGGTAAGTGTAAGCACGAATAGTTGTGTTCAAGTTCGTATTGATAGAAAGGAGATTGTCACGGCGTGGGGGATTCTTGCGTGACTGAGTGGTTTGCAGATCGTCTAGCAAGTTGTTCAGACGGACGCGATCGGCAAAGATAGTGGTTAGTGAGAGGCCAACGACTTTTGGCCTGCATTAGCTGTCGAGTTCTTTTGGAATGGGACGCCTTACCTCCGTACAATCGACCATCAATCCGAGTCACTGTAGAAGGCGCTACTGGCGATTTCGCTGCTAGAAAGGGGCACAGGACAAAGCCATGGTGAAACACTCATCTCTGAGCCAGCGGCAGATGTTTCCTATGCTGCGGATGAAGTTGTCGTGAACACGGCTATCAGGCCCATCACCGCCATGCCTCGGCGTCTGTTCTTCGGTGGTACGGGGATTTGGTGGAAAGATATGATGTCTCCGAATGGTGAGGACGTCTGCTGAAACACAAACCCTGGCTGTCTTCAAACAATATCCGTCCGCAGGGGTCAATCCGGACCCCAGAGAAGGGAATCACACTCCTTCGATCTGGAGAGTCCAGTCGGCCCTTGTGCCCCAAGCTTGGACGACAGCGCGGCGTCGGCTATGTGCGGGACGCGTCAAAATATCCGGCGGCGGGTTCGACCTCTAGACATCGTTTGTCAGATATTTATCATCGCGGACCGATCTGGGTGGATTGAGTTGCTCGAAAGCGTCACAGATATGTTCTCCACGTTCTCTCTCTCTCTCTCTCTCTCTCTCTCTCTCTCTCCATGATGGACTGCTCACCACCGCAGTGCACGCTCAGGGGCCACAGTGACTGTGTCTTACGTGATGGAGTACGATTCCCGCGACCTCAGAGTTATTGAGCGACCAAGCACGTCTCCTTGTGGCCCGTGGCGTGAGGAGTGATGATTCCTGGCTAGTTGGCGGATGAGGATTCCTTGGCGTAGAAACGGCTTCGAGCTCTGTGCTGTGCCGTGCTTTCCCACCTACCGAGACCTCCACCATTGTCCTGAGACGGAAAAGATGGTGGCGTTCCACATCTGTATGGCGTGTCTTAGACTCCACATGGTCGCCGCTGCGATATATCAGATATCCTGGTCCCTGGAGATGATGCTAGCTCACTTATCAAGATCGCGACCCTGCAGCTGCGAGCAGCCTTCTATTCTGATTCTTTTACTTGTTCTATCTCACATTCATTCAGTTGCTCCTGAGTCTGATTTGATCAAGAAGATAGACGCAAGGCCTCCGCAAAGGGTTTGTGTAACAGAGCAAGGCACTCTGTCTCCCTCCACGGTCCTGTACAATTCGCGATACATCCCTCACCAGCGCCAATGGGGCTCACGTTGCCCTCCACAAGTCAACTGGATTTGGCAAGGGAAGACGCAGATGCCGTGCAACGTCTGAGACAGAATTACCCGCCGCACATTCTAGCCTCTTTGTTTGAAAAGGGCTACATAACGAACCGTGAGTTTGAATCTTGAAAGCATCTGTCCAGTGCTGACTGCTGAGTAGCAAGATCATCCTTGATCTCGAACAAAAGCAGAGGATCAGACATATCAACATCGACGAGGGCCTCTGGAGCGTCATCGTATACAGCCCCACGATCCGCATCTACCAGGTCATCTATTTCGCTCTCCTCCAGTCACAAATTACACCAACCAGATTGGTCGCCCTCGTACACCTCGTCGATTCCTTCGATCAGAGAACGGTCAGAGATGTCGAACATGTACAGAACAAAGAACGCTGCAAACACACCCCACGTTCTGACGAGAAGCGTTTCCGACTATGCATTACGCAACCACGCTTTGGGTGTCCAATCGTTTCCACGGCAAGAACTGTTTGTGTCGACTCCAGTCTATTTTTGCGTTCATTGTGGGAACGGGTTCGAAAAGAGAGGAGACTGGGAAACGCACGAATGGATCTTTCACGAACGACAGTCCTACTGGCCATGCCCCCAGACTGGATGTGAAGCCGTATTCGACTCTGGGAAGTCTTTTGAAGCTCACCATGAAGCGATGCACGGGTGTGGAAGCTGCAAGCATGCCGCAGAATGTGTTCGGCTGCTTCCCGAACGAAAAGTGTGGGCTTGTGGTTTCGAGGGATGCAAAGCCGTGTTCTTGAATTGGAGTAAGAGATGCAAGCATGTTACGAGCCACTACGAAGGCCTTGCCAGGCGTGTCGGGACGGTGAGGGAGACTCCGAGCTGGAAATATTCAATCACTGTTCGAAACCTACTGCGCCAACCGGACACTCGCGAGCACTTCAAGAAGTTCATGATCAAGTGCCACGGCCACTCGAAAACAGGATGGCCGACTTTGGTTTGGCAACGTGATGGCTCTGCAGAACTGAAGCGCTGCCTTGAATATCGAGACTTCCCTAATGGCGTGGCTGGTATCGTGCTGGAAGCCTATCGACTTGGCCACCCAGCAAACAAAACCGCCGTCGTCGAAGTCATGACGAGGCCATCATCGCCAACTATTGGAGACCTCAGCAACGCGACCTTGTCCCCTATGGATGCCTACTTCGGCTCCACTGGCCCGAGGTCAACGCATTCCCAGCGGTCGTACCTGTACGAAAGAAAAACATCGGGTGCCAATTCTGGTGTCCGCTCAGTCGCCTCTGACAACCGCCTGTATTCATTAGCCAATTCGTTGTCATCTAGTCCACCATCAATAAGCACCCCGGATACCCGCGACGCTGGCAAAGAACGCGCAGGAAGTATTGTATCGGACACAGCAAGTCTTGTATCGTCGCGTCGCACTGGGAGAAAAAGACTTGTCGCGCGCGAGGCAGAAGTCAAGAACACGAGCTGTGCTGCTTTGGCTAGCTTTTTACGAGACGGTCCTGACGAACCGCCAGAGAATCGTCAGCCTCGTCGTGAGGCCCGCCTACCGAGAAAGGCCCACCCTGTTCATCGTTCACCTCTTGTTGCGCGTGAGGCTGAAGTGCGCAATACACGTAACTCTACATTGATCAGCATATTACAAGATGGACCCCCGGAAGCCAAGGAGAATGGTGAAGCCCAAGAAGCGAAAAGGTCTCCCTCGCGGTCTATACCTCGATTGCCATCCATCCGAATGGCATCCTCTCCATTCCCGGACTATGGCGATGATAGTGCAAGCTTGCACTGGCCATCCTTTCAAGAGCAATCTCAACCAACTCTTGAGCATCCACGACCTCAAATTCTTTCTCACGATTCTCAGCCAAGCATGCAATCTTCTCGACCTCCGTTCCTTTTCCACAAATCGCAGCCTCAAGTCACAGTCCAAAAATCCCTGGAGGATCTGAAAACAGCTGACCTTTCGCTTGCCAAACGGAGACAGAAGCCGCAGTTGCGGAAGATTCAGATTCGAGAAAATGTACTCACCCTTCCTCGTTCTTCCTCTTTGACTGCGGGTACCCGAGTACTGCCACCTACTCCAGGTCCGCCTCCTATAACGGCGTTGCCCAAAGCACCGACAAATCCGACTGTGTCACCAATTTCAATCACAGCACCAAGCTTCTCGAACAATACCATCAGCCCAATCAGCCCAGTGGAATACTCACCTGGAGCTGCAGGACCACCTCCATCACCACTGCCTCCGGGATTTTCAGAGATGGAATGGCCATTACCACCAACGCCAGTGCCGGAGCTGTCCCCACAGCTAGATTCCATCCCTACCCCCACTGCTGAGTATTTCCGAGTAGTCACTCCCACACCGGGATCATTCTCCAGCCCTCGTCCTGGGAAACCCTCTCCAGTTTCAAAAATGCCTCCAAGTCCGGCAAAAGACCGACCTCGCACGGCACACGGACTACGTATAGAGGTTCCTAAGCTGTTGGCAGCTCCACCGAAGCGCTCGAGGAGTGTGCGTCGCAGCAGCAGCATCAGAAGTAGCAAGAGATGGACCAGCATATCGAGTTCGACGGAGCCGCCCTTGCCCAGTCCGGGAATCGACTTTGGATTTTGTCTTACTGAGCCTCTTGACCTAGCCGGCGGTCCTGCCATCTTACGCTGATTGCTGCCTTTTGCCTTCTCTTTTCATATTTGCCATTTGGAGGCCCTTACGTCGACTTATCTTTCCTATATCGATTCCTCTTTTTGGCGATTTTGTAACAGTCTTCTTGGAGACCAATATGATACCAACCTAACCACCTTCTACTTCGCCTATAACTGTTAGACTAGCTTCCAACTGTACATTAGTCCCCAACTGTAACTTTAGCGCGCTGGCTGGGAATGAAACCACCTTACTGATGACCTCCGCCAACTTGGCTTGTTCACATCCTCCTACCCCCTGCTTCCGCATCGCTTATCCGAGAGCTCCCACGTGTTTGCATTTCTCAGTGATGGCGAGATGCACTGAGAATCGGCATCGTGGCTTCAGTGATCTAGGCCCAAGAAAAGTGACCTATCACAATTCAGGTGTTTGTGACAGGCGAGGGAAATTACTTTGCCAGGTGGTCTCTAAGAGTCCCACGTGCAACGCTAAAAGGATCGATGGATTTGATTGGTCTAGCCAACGCGGATGTCACTGACCTGGAATCCAACATCTCCCCGTCTTCCCCATTTCCGCTAGACTTTCTCCCACAATTCGATAAGATCAAGGTCTGGTTGGCGATATGCAGTAAAATGGCAGTGCTTTGGCGGCAAAGCAGTCGTACCACCTCACCGACGCCCACACCGCGCCTCCGGGATTACAGCGGGAAGAACGCGCTTAGCAGCTTTGTTATCAACGAGATTATGAACTCACGGTTCCCCCGTTGATCCAGATGTTGATCAAGATGATCAAGATCCCACCAACTTCTCCAGCTTGCAGCGAATCTCCTGGGCCGTGCTGTCCCGATTGCATCTGAACCGTGTTATTGGGTAGTTCTGCTTGCGCCGCAATGCACGGGCAGTGACGGAACTCTCGTAAACTACCACCGGAGGTACCATACATAGTAGTAAGCTGCCCCTGAAGAGATTGGGGCTGCGATAGACCACTTTGCCGGATGAAGCTATGATCGTCGAGCAGGTGCTTTGCTAGGGACGAGCTTCTTCTTTACGGAGTCTTTACGAAGTTATCCGAGCCCGTTTGACTTGAGTTTGACTCGCATTGTGAATGCCTAAGGCGATAATTGTGGGAGCCTCAATTGATGATGACGTAGGGCAGGATTGAATGTTCGCTGATTTCCAGACATCGACTCCAACATCATCATCGACGACGCCCTCTACTCCTCGTTAACCACGACTTCACAATGAGTGCTTCATCATCAGACCCTCCTGTGGAAAGGAAACCCAAAGCCTACGATCTTATCAATCGCGGGGTCAAGAGACCGACTCCACTGGGCACTACACTTTTCGTCGGACTGCGCGCCCTCGATCCTCTGCTACAATATGGAATCTTAGCGCACGGCGTTGGCTCAACTCTCCTCTCGAAGCTAGGCATTTCGCAGTTACCCGCTGGTGTCGCAACGAATACGGGCACGTTCATTGACAATCTGGGACTTTCGCCGTACCGCTTGATCATTCTCGCAATGGCAGCGGGAAGTTCCATCAAGCAGATATACTGGATCCTGGGGACTTCGGAAGAAGAGTTTCCAGCTGGTGCCGCTCTATCTGTGGTGGCCTACAACACAATCTTCAACAGTATCAACTCGCTGGCTTTCACGACGACTATCGCATCCGCCTCCCTATCAAGCAACGAAACCTTTCCACAAACGCCTCTCCTCGTCGGATGCGTACTATATGTTGTGGGAATTTTCACAGAAGCCATCGCTGAAACCCAGAGACGGAACTTCAAGCGCGACCCAAAGAATACAGGCAAGGTGTACACTGGTGGAATGTGGAGTATTGCTAGGCACATCAATTACACCGGATATTCTCTGTGGAGAGCTGGATACACTTTGGCATGTTCGGGCTGGGGAGGGGGTGCGTTTGTCGCAAGCTTCTTGCTTGGGGACTTCAATTTTCGCGCAATAAAGGTGCTGGACGAATACTGCGCACCAAAGGTGAGTTCGATATCTTTATCTTTCTTCTTTCCAATAAAAAGTCCTTGTGTACGCGAAGAGGTCTACCTGGCATTGATAGAATTCTCAAAGAGACGCATCAAGAAGGCCAATGGAAAAAATGCAATGCCCAGCCATGTTATCGCACACTGTCGTCTCAGCACTATGCTATCTCATATTAACGCGTATGCTAATCTGCCACAGTATGGAGCGCAATGGACGGAATACAAGCGAAAAACACCATACAAACTAATTCCTGGTCTTTTGTAGACAGCCTGCCCTTGACATTCATGCATCTCATTCTCGACATGTTATGTAACTTCAAAAACACGAAGAACACATATCTCCCTTCCTAGTCTCCTGTTCCCCTTCATCTGTAAAGGCGGTCGATCGGTCAACGAATATGCAAGAGAGATGAATCCATAAAGGTTATCGAAATGCGGATTCTGGTCTCACAACGAAGCTCTGATCATCAGAGCTCATTTTGTTGAGCGTCGACGATTTTATCATCCTGTTCATCCGGTATCCCACTGCGATGTACGGCTGCATACGAGATGCAGGTGTGGATGGAAGACCTTCGGGCGGGACAACTGCTAGGGACGCGACACGACCAAGCACTTGATAGTCTCCAGCATCGACTTTAGTTAAACCCTTCGTGGCGCCTGCGAAAAACTCTGAGACGAGATACAACTCCCGTAAATCAAATCACAGCTTTACATTTTGTGCGGACGTCACCGCTGAAGTCCATCTCTTCGCTACATAATTCTACTTCTGCACAGCACTACGATTTCCGTCATGCTTAAAGCATGATACTCTCTATGTCGCCTGAGTCTGCTGGATCATAGGTTTTCTTCCGGAGACAGCTACAGCACAGAACACTGCTTCAAAGTCTCCGCGAATCACTTCAAGGCGGGACCATCGTTTATGCGCATCCTGTCGTCGGCAGTTTCAGAGATCAGTTTTGTGTATTGCCTTTCACGGTCCAGATATCGATCTCGCTTAGTGTTGAGAAGTCCAGAAGTCATTTCACCGCCATCCACGCAGACTTATGTTTATAGTAACAAGATCGAACGGTAATCTGACAGGCGTCAACTGCAGAAGCATTGGGCTTGCGCTCGTGGGGTTCAAAGTCGACAAGGATAGCTGAGGCTGAAAATGTGCCAAATATAGGACCCGGGGTAATTGTTAGCTCAGAAAAACAGCACAGGCACCGCTTTGATCCTTGCACTGTCTACGTAGAGCTTTAGCAGTATTTCTACACTTCGTCCATTGGGTTTGTGGACAAGGCGTATTTTGATGGTTGATTGCGAAAGTCGCTTTAACTATTCCAACGATCAGCAAGACGTCTGACTTTCTCTAACGAAGTTGCATATCTGAAACACCCTTGCCCTTGACGACGATCATGTAGATTCGAACCCCACGTCTCGAAACATCACTTGCCGAGGCAATTCGTGGTACAGACGGCCAATGGTAACAGCTTCGTTAACGTTGTCACATGCGGATTCGAACGCATAATCGCAGGTATACATATAGTCTGTATTCCAGCTTAACCAGATATTTTGGAGAAAATCTACTTCGTCATTCATCATGGCTTCAGTCCTACCAAAACTACTGCTCGCGGCTGCAGCCGAAGCTTTCGTCCTGACACTGGCGATTCCACAGTTTCTTCCTGCCAATCCCCTTTTCTGGACTCTGATTCGGACGACATTTCTCAACATAGGACTTTACATGGTCTACAAAGTCTTCGTGTATCCATTCTTGCTAAGTCCCCTCAGGCATCTACCGTCTCCTAGCGTAAGTGCGTTCCAATACCTGTGGGTGACGAGTTCGTTATTGAAAATTCCCAGGGAGCTATACCACTCCTCGGACATGGTCTGGCATTATTCTCAAAGCCACCAGCCGTGGACTTCCTCAGATGGGTCACCGAAATTCCAAACGACGGCTTGATCTTCTTCAGGGCCTTCTTCAACCAGGACCGACTTCTCATCACCAGCCCCGAAGCTCTATCTGAAATCCTCGTCAAAAAGTCCTATGACTTCGAAAAGCCAGCTCCGGCCCGGAATTTTCTGCGTCGGATCCTCGGAGATGGACTAATTATCGTGGAAGGGGAGGAGCACAGATTCCAACGCAAGCATATCATGCCCGTATTCCAATTCCGCCATATCAAAGATTTGTACCCGATGATGTGGGCCAAAGCTGTCCAACTGACGCAGTGTGTTGATTTTGAAGTCCGTGAAAGTCCAGAAGGTGGGGAGAAGGCTACAAAAGTGGTAGAAGTCAACCATTGGGCGAACAAGGCTACCTTGGACATCATCGGTGTTGCCGCACTTGGACGCGACTTCAATGCGCTCAAGAACTCAGAGGACGAGCTGACCCAGAATTACGAGGAAATTCTGGAGCCGACCGCCGAGAAAGTGATGTTCTTCGCCACACAAATCGTGGGTCCCGCAAGCTTGGTGCGAAAGCTTCCTTGGCGAGTAGTGAAGAGATTCGAGATTACCACTTCAAATTTGACACGGATCTGCAAAGAGCTTGTGCGAGATAAAAAAGCTGCGTTCAAGGCAAAGGGAGAACGGGATTACGATATCTTGTCTGTTCTCATCGAATCGAACAATTTCTCCGACGAGCAGTTGGCGGATCAGATGCTTACATTTTTGGCGGCTGGGTATGTGGTGCCGTCTCGAAGATGGATGAAAACACTAACAGTATCAGTCATGAAACAACATCATCGGCCTTTACATGGACGACGTGGCTCCTGGCAACCCATCCCGATATCCAGACACGTCTCCGAGAAGAGCTTCGAGAAGCACTACCGGCAAACCCTGGCCCTGGAGTCGATCTCGCTTCTGTTCTCGAGACTCTCCCGATGCTCAACGCCGTCTGCAACGAAACCCTGCGGCTCTACCCCACGGTCCCAATCACAGTCCGCCAATGCGTCAAGCCAACCACTCTCCTCGACCAGTACGTCCCCAAGGGAACTCAGATCATTCTGTGTCCGTGGGCCATCAACCGCTCACCCACCCTTTGGGGTCCCACCGCCGGCGACTTCGTCCCAGAGCGGTGGATCAACCCCGACGGCAAGCCCAACAAGAACGGCGGCGCCCGAAGCAACTACGCGCAGCTCACTTTCTTGCATGGCCCGAGGAGCTGTATCGGTCAGGGCTTCGCTCAGGCTGAACTGAGATGTTTGGTCGCCGCTTTCGTGTCGGCCTTTGAGATGGCGCCGAAGAATGATAATATGGTGGCGATTCCTGCTGGTGTTATCACGACGAAGCCGAGGGATGGGATGGAGTTGAGGTTGACGCCGGTGTCTAGTTGGTAGTCCGTTGGCGATTGGGTTGTCGTTGATATATATGCAGCGTGAGGATTGCGAGGGCTGACCAGAAGACAAATACCTCGAGTCAATCCAATGATTGATCTTTTCCAGTGTACAACTAGAGCGACTTGTCTCACTGCTTGACAAGAGTGACGACCCTCCAAACGGGGTGGAGACTGGCGAATTGGGAAGGATTGACGATCAGCTTGGGCAAAAAAAGCCATTGAATGCTCTGGAAGTGCTGAATGAAACAAACGCCTACTGATATTTTCGATGACTCACGTTCTAACCGCGCGTCACTTATCGTGATAAGCTCACCAAGCGTTTTTCGCAGACATATGGCTGCCTGTAGCTTGAATTTGCACCACAAGTCCACCGGTTCCTCGTACCTATCTTCTTCGTCCCAAACTCCAAATTATACCATCAAACTTCGCACCAAACTCCAACCTTTATCAAAATGGACCCCCCAATCACCATTCGGGCAAGCCCGACGAAGGAAAACGGACCCGTAACAATCTACTCCATCGAACTTCCCTCCCGGACGAATAGCCAACACCCCTGATAAAGGCGACTCAGCAGGAAGAGGGGCACGCCGAAGAGAAGGGCCCTTCTCAGTACCTGGATAACATCGTGGAAGAGCGAGAAGCACTAGAAGATGGACTCGCACATGAGAAGCTGGAGCAGGAGGCTCTTGGCGAGGAGATTCATGGTCGTAGGGACGTGGACATCCACCAACGATTCGAGGACGGTGACGAGGAAGCGACCGACGCTGGACACAAGGCTACGAAGCCTTGGTTGAAGACGCTCTCAAGGACGAGCATGTCCTTTTCACTGACCTCAAGGAAGAGAAAGAAGGCCTCATGCTGGATACCATCTCCAGTGTGAATCGACGTGTTCTCGAGAGCAACGTGATGGGCAATCTTGTGCATACCGTGGACAACGACGTCGACGGCATACAAGCAGAGATGGATCACACCAAAGCTCAAGCGATCTGACAGAGACAACAAGACAGCAATTACCATTTACTCATCTGTTCACCGTCCTCGATTCTAGATTATCTTTCATTACCGTACCTCATAAGTCATCTCTCGTTACTACGGAACCTCTCTCAGGAGAAGAACGGCTTTTTCTTGAAATTCTTGAAGACGCCCTTTTCGCTCTCCTTGGGTCTTTCCCTTTTCTTCCCCTGCTGTGTCGTCATCTGCTTCTTCTCAGCAGCGCTCTTCACAACCGGTGTGCCTTCTTTGACCACCTCCTTGATTGTCTCTCGGGAAAGACAAGCATCAATGTGCTCATTCAGTGCTCGTTCGTTGGCAGGTTGTGGTCGTTGACAGATGGGACAATCCCAAAATTGCTCTTTCGGTGTGACTGTTTGCTCCGTTGGCGTATGATCCCGTGGTTCCTGCTGACTCAAGCGCTCCACTTCGGCCATGTCCTCTTCGCGTTCGCGTTTCGCCGCATCCTCGAATTCCTCTTCCGGCCATACCTCCCAGCCATCTGCGTCCGTTGCAACCATCGGCTTCTCGGTAACTTCTTGCCGCTGCAAACCAAAGAAATTGACGTCACCTTTTGCAGTGCTGACGAGATTAGTGCAGCGGAGTCCCATGAGTCTCAACTTCATACCTGGAATCTCCTTCTCCAATTTGGTCAACATTTGAAGCCCGAATTTGTAGAGATCATCTGCTTTGTGGACGGCGAAAGGCGTAACAATTTGACGGGTCAGGACCTCGTATGTGTGGAGTTTGACCTTGAGAACGAGTGTTCGCCCTTTGAATTCTGTCCTCTTTAGATCGTTTTCCAGTTCGTCGGCAACATGTCTCAACTTGTCTCTGAACTCTGCTTTCCCAGAAATCTCATGAAAGGTGCGTTCTGTGCCCACGCTCTTCCTTTCAGATTCGGCTGCCGGGGCCACGCTTGTTCTTCCAAGACCAAGATAGCATTGGATCAAAAACTGAAAAGCCTTTTCTCCAAACAGCCTTGTCAGAAGTGCTCGTTGGGGGTAGATATCTCCACAAGTTTTGATACCAATAGCTTCCAACTCTCTTTCGAAAACCCTGCCGACACCGTTGACCTTCCTACATGGCAGATCTCGCATGAATGTGATGATACTCGTTCGATCCGGGGGCAACCTGAATTGTCCGTTGGGCTTATTCTGGTTGCTTCCAATCTTTGCCAGCTTTGCATTGGACGCTATACCGGCTGATATTGTGATTTTGCACTTCTCGAAGACCTTTGCTCGCATTTGTTGTACCACTTCCTCTGGATCCTGTTCATGCTCTTGGCAATACCTGGTTATGTTCAGATATGCCTCATCCACGCTCGCACTTTCGTAGCGAGGGTCATATTGTGCCAGCACTGCTCGCACTTCCTCGGCTTTGGCGACGTACTTTGAGAAGTTGAGAGGGAGACAAATGAGATGTGGACACAACTTCATGGCCACAAAGCCAGCCATACCAGATCGACAGCCGAATTTGCGAGCATGGTAGTTGCAAGTCGTGAGTACTCCTTTTCCTACGGCAAACGGGACATTTTTCAGGTCCGGTCTGTCCAGCTCTTCCACGGCAGCATAGTAGGCATCGCAGTCAACGTGTACAATTGTTTGTGAGAGGTCTCGACTCAGTTCCAGCTGGGCTATGTATTCGTCTGCCTTTCGAAGATCGTGCGAGGTGTCCGTCTTGAGTAGTTGGGCTTTGCGTGCGAGGATTCGGTTGATCTTCTCAGTGAGCTGTCTATCTTTGACTTCTTCGTTGTTGAAGAATTTGGAGCCTTTGGAGGCATTGTAGATGATTTCCGAGACCTATTATGGTCAGCGCTGTTCGTAAACATAGAACCATGAATGCGCATTCGCGATCTGACTCTCGCAAAAACTCATGGTACCTTCGACTGATCCACGGTGTCCTGTCCAGCCTTGGTGAGCGAAGGCCCCAGCAGCCGATGTCGAAGTGTCTGCTGCATATCCGGCTCGCCGTCGTCGATGTTGTCGCCGTGATCAGCCATGATTGCTTGCGAGTTGCCATCATCGTCGTCGCCTCTCATAACCTTGGGGTAGTGGCGATGCTGGACTGAGGAAAGAGAGATGGCTGCTGTATTTCTCTATCGCAGTGTATGTAGAGATAGAATCATAGGATGATTGCTAAGACATGCATGTGGTCGACGCGTATCCCAGCAAGCCTCCATAGCGCGTCTCAGTGTGCTATTAATTCTCCTACAGCACACAGCGGGAATTGCCATTACTCAGTACCATATTAGGTAAACATTCGTCAACAAACAAACAAACCCATGGTCGAGATAATGCGTTGGCGTAGTACTTGATCCGGCCTTCATAATTTATTAGCACTTTCTGAGCCTCCTTGGCAACTCATAATCGCCGATACCTTGCTCCTGCATTCGACATCTCCACTGAAAGAACAACACCTCACCGCCGCCCCAGGAACAATAATATCAACATCTCAGAAGAAAGGAAAACGACTCCCAACTGGAATACACTATGCTGCTCGCGCTGGACGCGACGTGCGCTGAACACATCCCGTAACCGTCGAGTCCACATACACCATGCCACCTCCAAACAAATCCAGAGACACCCAGCAGCCCACATCCAATCCCACCCGTCCCCTAATGCCAACCCTGGCCAGCAGCCGCAATGTCAAGTCACCCATCACGCCTCGACTCGCTGGTCAATACCTCGCTGCAACGACTCGCAGCAATACACCGGCTACAGCCAAGAGTGGTGCAGGACGAGAGGATTTGACCACGCCGGTGAAGTCCTTGATCAGTACGAATGTTACACCGCGCTCCTCCTCACGAATTAAGACCGCGTCTCCGAACGGAACAACAATCGTGTCGAGACCGACCTCTGTGGTTGTGGGAGGAGTCAATGGGAATGGGGGAGGACGGCCGATAGGAATAGCCGGATTGGGCATCTCAAATGGAAGCGGAAAGAGTAGACCAGGAAATGTGAACACAGGAGGATATTCAGGAGCATCTTCACCCCCAATTGGCTCGCCTGGATTGGGATCTATGTTCTTTCATGCTGAGGAAATACCAACGGCCCAAGAACCAACCAAGGAAGCCAAGAAAATACCAACTTTCTTCTATGCCAACGGACAACATGAGGAGGGGTCTGCGAGAGCGATGCGTAGTCCTTCGCCTGCCCTCTCTAACGCAGGTACAAGTCGGCCGCAGAAGAACCAGTTCTTTCGAGCTGATGGCAAAGACGATATCGACATACCGCCCACTCCGCCACTATCCTCCACACCTCCTGTACAGACTTCTTCTCCCGCGCCCTTTCTACAAGCTGCACCTGTATTTCGAGCTCCATCACCGACGAAAGACAATTTCAATTTGCACCTCTCATATCGAAAAGGCGCTTCGCAAGTCTTAAGACCAGTTGACAGACCCAAGACTGTCGCTATACTCCCTCCACTCAGCTCACCTCGCCAAAGATCCATCAGCGGTGGAATCTCACAGAGCCATATTCATAGACATGGAAGGACATCGAGTTTGAGCTCGATCGAATCTGGTTCGTCCAGCAGGAAACCGTCTCTGGCAGCACTAGAAACATGCGGTCTCTCTCCTTTGCACACAACGTCGAATCTAGTCAATTTCACTTCAAGCCCAGTACAAAATGCTAACGCTCAGTTCTCGGCTCCACAATCTCCGCCTGTGCAAGAGGAAATGCAACCCTCCCTGCGATCGTTGCAGGACTCGGTAGCGAATTCTTTGACCTTTTCACGCCCGCAAAGCCCAACGAAACCAACATGGCCACCACCGGGCATACCGGATTCAATAATGAATGCTCGTGTGGAAAGGAAAATCCAGGACTTGGAAATCAGTAATTCGAGTTTAATGGCAATCAACAGGTCACTGGAGAAGGAAGTTCGGCGACAAAAGAAAGAGCTCCGGCAGTTCAGGAGATTATCGCGTGCTGGTCGGTTGTCCGGCATGTCCATGATCAATATGAACGAAAACTACGACATTATCGCTGGATCAGGCGATGAGCCTCTACCTATCGTTTCGGAGGAGGAAGAAGAGGAAGGAGACGCTAGCTCAGGGGAGGAGGAAGAGGAGACTGACGAATTGAGCACGGATTCTTCTTCCAGCGAGGAAGGCGACAGCAAGAAGCTAGCAAAAGACTCGAGACGACTGCAAATCGATCTATCCAAACACCGCGACATACTGGTTGATTCGCAAAAGATGAACCAGAGCTTGAAAAGGTGTATGACTTGGACGGAGGACTTGATTCGCGAGGGTAAGAAAGCATTGGAGTACAAGGTCAACGTTTCGGATGTCAAATTGGGTGGGAGGGTCCTGGAACCGATCCACGCCGATGAGGGCGAGGAGCACTACGAAGCAGATCATTCCTTGCTCAGCGCTTGGTCAGCAACACCCACGCCTATTCTGGAAGGCCAGAGTGGGATTTTGGATGGCGGGCGAAAAAGCTGGCAGTCTGAAGAAGCAGACTCGGGCATCGAAGTCGACAGCTCGAGAGGCAGTCAATTACCCGAAGAGGGCCTGGAGAGACTTCGTGATATGGTCTCCGATATGGCTCTTTCGACCGATGGAAAAGCCGAGCCGGGCGTGGGCTAACGTGCTGAGTTTCCTTTGCTTTTCACGGTAATGGCGTTCTTTTGGCTTTTGATACCACGGCACTCTCCACTTACCAGATCGGTACACTTTTCTTTTATACCCTTTCTTGTTTGAATCTTTCCAGAACACTATGTCGGTGGGAGAATTCCAGATGGGGGCGTTCATTTGGCGTGCTTGATGGCGATAAATGCTTGATGTATTTCCACAGCCGCACATACCGGTGAGGGCGTTGCTGAACAGGTCTTCCCGATTGGCTTGTCAAGCGCGATGATTGGGGGTAGCGAGTCCGATATACCAGCCTCACGCCGTACATGCCTTTTCTTTTCTGTCTTCATTCTTTGCGCGAAGAGGGGAGAAGGAAGGGGTTTGGAATGTATAATACATCGTCGTTTCTGCTACAAAAGCAAGAGATACACATAGTCGAATGATACCCACTTATCTGTTTCGTGTTTTTTTTGCAAGTATAATCACTGGCTTGAGACGCCTTTAAACTCATTCAGACCTGAAATCTCAAATCCTTCTGGATGTCTCCTATTGAGAAATGCTCGTCCTAAGGTACAGTTCTAATGCTCTCTTGCTATTGCTCAATGAGCACCGCCAGTGGTACTACTCCGTGATTCACTTTTCTCCACCTCACTTTACCACGACATCAACTTGGCCATAGTTGACGACCAAGTTGTGACATCGCAAACCTGCAGACATTTTGTCGAGTCTTGTAGAGAAGGCCATCTTGTCATGCTCACGGATTCCTTGCGCAAGGTGGAGAATGTTTCTGTCGATATAGACTCAGCTGGAGCGAGAAGAGCTCAGCATCGCGAAAGATGGTAAGTCGACAAAGGAGATCAAAAAAGTATAGATTGAAGAGTGCAAAACAGGTCGCTCGAATTTTTTGAGCTCTCTTGCCACTCGTCACGTCATCAAGGTTTTCTTTCCACAAAACGCCAGTACATGAACGTGGTCTTGATCGACGAGACTTGAGCATCTCCAGCCGGTCTCCACATCGGAATGGAGAACGCTAAATATTCAGCAACGGATTGTTCGATTGTTGCAATATCGTTACCGAGTCGGACGACACAAGTAGGAGAACCATCTTCCAATTCTCTAAACCGCTGCCTTCTTCTCCAACTTCCTCTTCTTCTTTCGCAGCTTTTCGGCCTCGGCCTCACGCTGTTTGTTGCCGTACTGCATCTTGTCGAACAGCTTTCGCTTCTTGTTGGGCAACATCATGCGTTGCCTGTCAAGCTCTTCCTGGGCGTTCTTCCTCGCCTTGTCCGCTTTCTTTCTTGCTATCGATTTGCCAGGCGTGCGACCGGCTTCGATTGTCGAGAACGGCACACCTGCGGCTTCGGCTTCGATTTCACGCTGATGCTGGATACGCTCCTTCTCGGCATCTGAGACGTCATCCTCGTCGGCGTCATCCGAAAAGCCATCAAACTCTTCTCCAATCTCTTCCTCCTCCTCTTCTTCGTCATCATCGGTGTCGCCGTCCACCTGCATGCCTTCACCAGCTTTGACTTCGCCTTCCCCAAAGAGTGTGCTGTCCTCGTCGTTCTCGGCTTCCTCAGCTGCAGAGCTATCTTCATCCTCCTCGGCCTCCTCGTCTTCATCCTCGTCTTCTTCTTCGTCCTGCCCTTCTTCTTCCTCTTCAAGCTCCTCCGCATGCAGCTCTGCCTCGCCATCTTTTTCTTGCTCGACAAGCGGCGCCGTGGGATCGTACTGACCGGCCTTTGGCTTCATCCAAGGGCTCAAGTGAGGCGGAAGAGTGGCACCTGGCGCGTACAGGTCCGGTCTCAGGAGCTTGCCTTGGTTGATACAGTCCCACACCCATTGTGGCTGGATGTAGGTTCGGCCAGGAACACGAACAGTAGATGGCTGCTTCTTGATGACCTCGGCGCCATCAGCATCGATCTCAGTCTCGACTGGAACTTCTGGGAAAGCATTTGGAGGTAGATTAGGGCGATCCACAATTTGATGAGTGATTCTTGGGTCCTGATCGTTGGTGATAAATCCGCCGTCACCTAGTACTGCATCCCAGCCGACGCGTTTGCAGCCAAAGGACTTGAGAAGAAATTCCAACGGCGCACGTGGTGTCTCGCGGCCCAGGAAGAAGGTGAAGTCTGAGAAAAGAGAACCCGCTTCTACGCTACCGAATTGAGGTTGTAAGAGGATATCGGCGTCTTGGGCAGTAGCCGGCTCAAATGTGTCAAGTGCATCAATGATGGCGTCTTCCTCAGTGCCACCTGTTGCGGGCTCTTCGTCGTCACCCTGGATATCCAATTCGGCGAGTCTGTCAGCTTCCGCTTGTGCATCCACAGTAGCTTTGCCATTGGAGTCGCCGTGTCGGTTGGTACCATTAGTGACTGGCGCGCCTTCAATCGCCTTGGCCTCCAACGTGATAGCACCCAGCTCACCGCCTCTATCGTCGCTCGAGGCGTCGAATTTGGGTGGATACACAAGACCGATGGACGTATATAGTCTGTAGTTGACAAAGCCAAGAAGCGTTGTGTAAAACTCAATGAATGTGCCCATGATTCTGAAATCAATATCGCCGGCCATTTTCTGCACAAATTTGTAAGGAACGAGCCAAAGAATATCCTGTCCCTGAATCGTGGCCTGGTAGTAGATTCCCTTGATCGATAGGAAAGATTTTCGAAGGGTATGAGTTTCGATCAAGTAGTGCTCAAACTCGAGGCAAAGGCGTTGGCAGAGGGCAATCGTTTTTGGAGGAACGTAGGCGGTTGATGGCAGGTTCGCGAAGAGGAATAGCATAGAGAGCGCATCGTCCAGATCTCTCAGGGCATCAATGAAGGTCGGGTATCGCTCCTTGATGATGTGGTCCAGTCTCATCTTTGGCTTCGACTTCTCCAAGCGTGTCGCATCTCCAACCTCACCACGACCCAGCGCACGGCCAATCTTCTTGGCCAGGGCCTTGTGGTCGCGGAACTTTTCGAGCAGCGGCTCATGGAGGAGGTATTGTATGTCTTTGGTGTAGTAGAAGGTAGTGGAGGGAGTGGCCCGCTTGGAGACCTTCTTTTTGTTGCGAGGTTCGCGAGGGTAAATACCTGTGCACTTGTCAATTCATATCTATACATATTATATACTCCTAGACTCACCTTTGAAGATACATAGTCTCCGGAAGTCTGGAAGCGATATCTGGAGCTTTCTCACGGCCTGTGTTCGAGTAATGAAATTCTTCACGGCACCGGACTGGCCTTGGTACTTGTTAGCTTGTTATAGATGCTCCACGTCCCCAAAGAAGCGAGACATGCCTTTCTTCTTCATTCGAGTCATTATGGCGGTAGTTGGAGTTGTTTTTGCTTGCGATCAGAATATTCTCTGTCGGAGCTAAGAGACAAGGTCGTCCAGTCGAAAAAAAGCTGAGCGGAATGGCTCGTTCCATGGCGCTTGCAGGGATTATTTGAGCTCGAGATAATTTTTATATCATGAGAAGAAACACTGCTCACCCCCCGATACACGACCAAAATGCCTGTGAGACGTGCAATCGCCGTCTAGATCCCCTTCGTCCAAAATGGATATCCATCGTTCGCGTTTTGTTCCATACCCGCCCTCCGCCATCAACGCTCTTGCCTTCTCCGCGACCGACCTGCACGAGCTCGGCAAAGGAGGCCTCGACAACCTACGACTCGCCGTTGGAAGAGCCAATGGAGACATAGAAATTTGGAATCCGGCAAATGGAGCCTGGGTGCAAGAGACGGTCTTCTACGGCGGACACGACAGGAGTGTGGAAGGTCTGGTGTGGATCAAGGAACCCGATGAGCGCAGCGACAATGGGAAAGTTGTCGCGCTTGGGCAGCTGAGGCTGTTCAGCATCGGATATTCGGCTACTGTCACTGAGTGGAATCTAGCAACCAGTCTGCCTCTGCGCGAATGGGCGGGCAACGATAGCGAAGTGTGGTGCCTGGCTGCTCAACCGCGACTATCACTCCAAGGAGCACATATGACAGCTGAGGCACGACCAAGCGAATATTTGGGACAACAACTTGTAGCTGGATGCGCCGACGGTACACTTGCACTGCTATCTACCGAAGACAACGATCTTCAATTCCGAAAATTCCTCGCACGCTCTACGACAAAGAAAAGCAGGGCCCTTTGCGTTACATATAAAGACAGGCATACGGTCGTGGCAGGCTTCGCGAACAGTTGCATCCGAATCTTCGACACGCGGAACTCGACACTCATCCGCCAAGTCACGCTGGGAGCCGGACCCAAAGGTGGACCGAGAGAGATACTATGTTGGTCTGTCAGATGCTTGCCAAATGGCGATATCGTGACTGGTGATTCCACTGGAGAAGTGCGGTTTTTCGAAGGCCACAATTATTCACAGTACCAAAGGATAGCAGGTCACGAAGCGGATGTACTGGACATTGAGACCAGTGCCGATGGAAACTTGGTGTACAGTGTAGGCATGGACCGCAAGACTGTCGTCTACAACAAACCGTCCGCGGCAAAAGAGCGGAGATGGGCAAAAGCTTCGCAGAAAACTTTTCACGAGCATGATGTGAAGGCGCTGGCAAGATTCGACAGCGAGCACTTGAGCGTCATGGCTGCTGGAGGTTCGTGATTACCCTAGCCGCGCGTGTTCTATGCTTACAATTCTAGGCCTCGACACCAATCTCGTGGTCATGCCACTCAGCGGCTTCTGGGCCGAGCACAAACGTGAAATTTCGAGTCTTCCTCAACGGCCCCGCGTAGCGAGTGCGCCGTCCACGCGACTTGTAGTGAGTTGGTGGAACCAAGAGGTGAATATCTGGAGACTGGAAAGGTCGCGTGGTCACAGGAAAGAGAGAGTCCACAAGCTCGTCGCGCGCATCGGTCTTCAGGGAGACGAAAACATCACGGATGCGGCAATTTCAGCTGATGGAAATGTGCTTGCAGTATCGACCATGGCAAACACAAGGATATTCCAACTGAGCCGTAGAAAAAATGATCTGAATGGCGGGCTCAAAGTACGAAAGGTCGAGTCTGAGCTCCTACTTCCAGCTTCTCGCTTGCTCCAGCTCTCGCGAAACGGTCATTGGCTTAGCATTGTTGACAAGTCGAATCACGTAAACCTTGTTCGTCTGGTTCTTGATACCGAGTCAGCACTGCTGCGAATTCTGCCTGCTTTGATAGAGCTGCATGTCACAGATCGGGAGAACAAGGACGAGCGGCCGACAGCCCTGGACAGCTACATACACACGATCACACGAGTACAATTCTCTCCCGATGGTAGAGTGTTGGTGGCTAGCGACTTATCTGGTTACATCAACAGCTGGATTCTAGAGGGTCACGAAGACATGACCGCAGCTGAAGTAGATGCGCCAGAGCACGACGACGGCGGATCTTCAAGCTCTTCCGAAGACGAAGACGAGGAGGAACGACCAACTGTCATCTTCGGTCAGCACTGGAAGTACAACGACGCCACCAAACTTCTGCCGAAACTCAAATCCGCCCCCATCGTGCTTTCCTTCCGACCGGACAGAGTGCGCAGTACTAAACCGGAGCCAAATGGCAATCCTGCCGTCCATGCAACGAGAAACAATCCTCACCCGGTCTCTCATGATACACCAGAGGGTCCATATGAGTTGCTCGTGTTGACAGCCCAGCACGAACTTTACGAATTCGACCTTCTCGAGGGCAGATTGACACCTTGGTCGAGAAGAAATCCCACCAGTCTACTACCTGCGCAGTTTCAAAAGATCCGCGATAGGGCGATGGGTAGCATGTGGCATACCCCTGGCAAACTCCAGCGATGGTGGCTGTACGGAAGCAACTGGCTGTTTATGCTTGATCTCAGCCAGGATTTCGAAGAAGCGAGGGCGAAACCGCACGCTGAACATAGTATCATACCGGAGACGAGAAAGCGGAAGAGGGAAGACGAGAGTGGCGCTGGTGGTAAGAAACCGAGAAGCGAGCTGGAAGGTCTCGAGCCAAAAGTGGACAAGTTTGTGGATGGCAAGAAAGTCCAAGCTTTGGAGAAGAAGCCACTGTTGTTGAACGGCTTCGCAAAGGGAGGAGAAAGCGGCGAGGATGAAGAGGAGGAGCAGGATGGCCTCGACGCGGTCTTTGATCGTGATGACGTCAAGCCTCAGCGACGGAGATACGGCAAACTCGGCCCTCCAGCATCGTGGTGCTCGTTTGGGTACAGATCGATATTGGGGGTGGTCGATATAGGCTCCACGGACGGCTGTCTGGAAACTGTCATTGTAGAGAGACCCGTGTTTGATCTTGATCTCCCGCCGAGACTGGTCGGTCCTAATGATCGGTAGTATGGGTTGGAGTAAATGAGAAGATATTTCTGTGCCATTCTTTACCTTGTCGTTTCTTTGTGTATCTCTCCCGTTTTTAGTGAGCTTGGTGTAATTTGGCATGTTGACTCTGGAGAATGACGAGACTTTACTGGGGCTGACTGGTAGCAATCGGAGCGATGAAATGGTTTTGGGCGCGCCTTGGAAACGTGAATGTTTTGTCAGACGGTAAGATACGGTGGTAAAGAATCTGCGATCAGAACAGAATACCATTTAAGCAGGTGTGGTGGGTCCACATGATTACCTACCTCTCACGTTATCTCCAAGCCGCCAGTCCTTGGTTGGAAGAAGTGAAAGGGTCGAGGTTATATATAACCAACGTTAGTCATTGTTTGTCGGTTTTTGGTCCTCGACCGCTTTTTGAACGCAAGGTTACACAGGTACAGCCTCGTCTCTAAACCCCTTTCCTTCGTGAACACCCAGAGCACATTCTCAGAGAGAAGTACATCGAACCACCAAATCAACCTGTTGCTTCAAAAATCGCTGAGGATGTTTGCCCCACGGCGAGTAATGAATACTCTTGTTCTGGGACCGGGGAAGAGCGGTAAACTCGAAACATTTCTACATGGGTCTATGCGCAGAGAAGGCCGTTGAATAGTCTATTGATACCTATGCGCCGATATCGGGTTGACGGGAGGAGAACGAGAGCTTATCCACGATGCCATTGCGGGTATTCAAGTCGTGATTCGCACAGGCCGATAATCGTGAACACGACGTGATGAAAATGTTGTTTTGCAGAATAGTAGAGATGAGAGGGATCAACGCACTCGAGCACGCCAGCCCCCGGGTTTGTGGAAGGGCTGGATGCTTATGGAGCCTTGGGATCTGGGTTGAAAGTCTTGAGATGGGTTGGGGATGGATGGGGACGATCTTGTGAATAAGTTTCATATCGGCGGATGAAATGGATGAAATGCTGGATAGACTCATTGGATGGTTGCAGAGAATTTTTCTGGCCGTTTTTTTTTTATAGAGGTGAGGCTATGAAATGTGATTCGCGCTTGAGGATATAATGGAAAGCACAGAACGCTCAGCTTCTTCCGACCAGTTCGCGCACGGTAGAGGGTCGACACCACCACGAGGCAATGACGGCTGCACTTCCCAGCATACACGCCCCCGTGAAAATGACCATGTGGCTGTATCTCTCGATACCGTACTCACTCTTCCGCACTTGCTGGGCCAAAAGAACAGGACTGAGAGGTCCAGCAAGTATATTGCCGATCCCCTGAAGAAAGACAAAGATGCTGTAAGTCGCCACAACGGAACTCGAATCGTCACTCACTGCCTTTCCCATCGCGACTCTCATCGTTGAAAAGGCCGAGGCGAAGAAGCCGTATACGATGGTGAAGATGATGAGCAGAGGCAGTGCTTTGGCGGTTCCCCAGGTGCCGAAGACGACGATGGTGGAAATCACCATGCAGATCGAGCAAAGGATGCCGACGGAAATGTTGCGATCGGATAGATAACCGAAGAAGAATTGACCCAGAACCTGAGCGATTGACATCATGGATAAGAGTAGGGCGCCTTGGGTGGCGCTCAGGCCGAGTGATGTCGCATACGACGGCAGATATAGCAAGGGGAAGAAGAAGCCTAGGCCGTATAGCAAAGTCGACAAGCCATAAATGTAGAAGAGTGGCTTGCGGATGAAGGACCAGTTTGTTTTTGCTGCTTGGGAATGCTCCGAAGGTGGAAGACGGCCCTTGAGGACAGGCAAAAGGGGGCCAGTAAGAACGGCCATGGCGACAGCGATGGCACGGAGAGTAGTCTTGTATCCATATCGAGCGAGAAGAGCTTGAATGATGAAGGGCATCACCGCCCCTGAGGCTCCAGAAGAAGCGGAGATGAGACCAAAAGCCATGCCCTTCCGAGCAATCCAATATTCATTGATCATGGAGATGATGGGGTAAGTCAAGGTGATGAAGCCAACGCCGTACATGATCCCCTGGGTCGCAATGAGGCCGCCAACGGTATTGACATACGACGCAGCCACCAACCCACCAATGCAAAGAGGCCAGGCGAACCAGATGATTTGTCTTTGGTATCGCGGAAACCGCTTGGTCAAGGCTGCACTGAATGGTGCTCCCAAGTAGCAAGAGCCTTGAGCAATCGTTCCGATCAAGGCGATGTTGTTCTTGCTCCCAGCGAATTGTGGAAGAGTTGTGTAGTAATCCTGAAAGACACCGAAAGAGATTGGAAATCCCCAGAGCAAAGCTTCAAACACAAAACCTGCAATAAGCACCCTCCATGCTGGAGCCCCTCCGTCGACAGCATCAAGCTGCGAGATGTGTGTTTCCTGTTCCCAGTCTTCGATCGCGATCCCCTCTTTTGGTGTCGATGCCAAGGATGAACTTTTTCCCGCTTCGCTCCAATTTTGGAGTTCGTAAGACGTTCTGGTGGCTGTGACAGTGGTAGACATAGCTGGATGTACAAATCAGAGGCGGTGCCTTCACGCAAAAGACTGGGAATGCAGCAGTCTTTCAGCATCGGCGGCACTCTCCGTGTCATTTCTGACGGCGAAGGGCGTGAAAACGCGACAAAAAATGGGTGCATGTCATCGGGCAGCTAGCCTACGATAACGCGATTTCCAGTGAAGAGCGGGAAGCGATTCAGCCGTCTTTGGTGGGAAGCATCGAGTCCGACGTCCCAAAGAGGTCCGTCCATCCTTTTGCCATTGCAAAGTGCGCTTTCGACAACCTTATACACCTAATAATCAGAAACCAGCAGTTCCAAACATCCAACGACTTATTAGTAGGTGGAAAAGCCAGGAATTCGGCCGGCCGAGAGCCATGAAAGCGAAGAAAAAGAATGACGATACATGCGAAAAGGAGCGCCGACAAAGCAGAACTAAAGCGCTAGGCTGTGGAAACGCTCTCCTTGGACTTGTGAAGTTAGCAGCCCGAGAGCTAATAAGTCGTGATGTCGGGTAGTGTCGGCGGTGGACGTGCTACGGGTGGATGAGAGACGAGAGACGTCCTTCATAGTACCGTGCGACAACGGGCAGCCGACTCTGAAAGCACTGGCCGAGACATGCGCCTTGTTGTCTTGACATCGTTGGTGGGTTGTTGGTACTGCGGGAAGTCGTGCAACTTTTCACTTGACTCCAGAAGCAAGTGTCATGTGGCTCTCACACGACAGGGCTAGTGAATCATGCAATGGGCATTCGCGCTGTGAGAAGAGGCATGTATATAGCCTATAGGTCAATCCGCTCCCCAATGTCATAACGCCTTCCCAGGGAGTAGTTGATCCCATCCTTCCATCCAAAAACGCCAATGTCGGCTATCGTCTCGCTATGCAAACAGCAAATATGTGTAAGAGAAACAAGACCATATCATCTCCATGATTCGTCAACCAAGGGTATCCAACTTGCGTAAACCAATCCGCTTTTTGATCGCGCCCATAAGATCCATACTTTTCCAGGACCTAGTTATGCCTGAAAGGCTCGTAGGCCGTTTCCCGTCCGGCGTAGGGAGAGCTACCTCCCTTGACCTTGCCCATCTCGTGTCCTTGACCCTCACCGAGAGGTGCGTATCCTCTGGAGGCGAAAGCGGCTGAACCGCCCTTCTCTCCACTGCGATTCTTGTTCTTTGGGTGCGACGAGCTGCCTGAGCAGCAGCAGATGCTGATTGTCCAGAAGAGTGACGCGCCGAGCGAGAAGGCGAATGCGAGCCAGTCCAAGGACATGACTTTTGTACCAATGGTGAGCTTGATTCCGTAGCCTCCTAGAACAGAGTTGAAAGCGCCCGTCAGGGTCGAAAAGAGGATTGTGGAGGAGAGGGCGGCGAGGAAAGTGAAGAGGCAGGCGACCTGATTAAAGTGTTAGCGAGGCGTCAGGGCGGAGAGAGCTTGGGTACAATTTACAGATGCAACGATAGAGGTAACGCAGCTACCCCATCTCGAACAGACGGCGAATATTCCAGTAATGACGTTCACGATGGTGGCTACCAGCGCAACGACATACGCAATAAACATCCACTTGCTGACTTTTCGATACACATTCAAGCCATTCTGCACCTCCTTGGGGAAGACGCTCGCAGCGCCTGTTCCGTTTAGGTGCCAGACTTCAACTGGATTGAACCAAAAATTGGCCTTGCGATCCGAGCACTTTGTCAACTTGACACCATCCGTGCTATTCTTGCTCCCCGAGCAGTAGTTCCACAAGTAAATCTCGTAGATGTCATCGAGTGGCGAGTCGCGTTGGGAGGAGACGAGGGTATTGATGAACGTGCGGAGCTCAGGATTGACCTTATCCAAGGCCTTTGCAAAGCCTCCAGTTGAAGTTATGTTGTGCTTGAAATTTGTGGTATCGGCCTGATCGCAACTGTTAGCCTTGTTGGAGCCACACTGCAGCTTGTTCAGACTCACCTTAAAGTAGTACAGCGAGCTGAGGTTCTCGTCGTTCTTGTTCATGCCGCCCATGAAAACGACGATGAGGAGGAGTAAAGAGGCTATTGTCATGGCCATGGGCGTGGCAATGCACGCTATTCTCCCGATTTTGCCCATGATAGCGATGTGTGTGGTTTAATGACAAAAGATTGAGGTTGTTAAGAGGACGAAGGATGAATAGAAGCGGGAGAACAAAGGTCTTTGTAATGCTATTGTTGTTGTCGTTGTCGTAGCGAGTGGAGCGTGCGGCCGGTTTGAAAACAGATGGTCGAGGCGGAGGTCTGCTCTAAATGATGCACGATGGTAGCACAGGAACAATTGAATGTCAAAGCCGATTGAATGCGTCTCTCGTGAGGCTCAGGCAAGCGGTGTGTGATCTTATACAACCCACCCTCATTGATGCTTGGCTTGGAGAAGGGCTGAAGCTGCGCTGACACTGCCCGCGTCAACCATTACTGCGCCATCAACAACAAAGCAACACTTCCAAGGATGGTCCACGTAAGCTGAGGACTCGTAGCAACCCATCGCTGCAGGGAGCATTTGCCATGCAGATTCCTACTTTCATAAACTACCATCATATCACCTACTTTCAATACCTACCATCATATCAATGCTCAGTGATTCCCTCGTGGATGCCCGACCCGAAATCTCGATTTCCCACCTGCATCGACCTCCCCACACGCCATCCGAATTAGGAATACTGGAGCCGGCCAAAGAGAAAACGCCACTCGAAGGCTGGTGAGCTGGTGAGACGAGGCCAGTGCTATAAATAAAACACGGCTGCGTAATTCCCGCTCGAATACCTCATCATCGGGTGGAGCCCCGAGACGGGCTTGTCAAGACGAGGAATATTAGCGATAAGCATTTCTAGCCGAGCATGGCAAAGGCAACACAACAGTTCGGACGGGAGCATGCTTTGAAGGTCTTCGATATTCAATCACCTCTCCTCCGCTAGACAAGGACAAGTATCCCTCGTCGGTAAATCATCCTCGCCTACATGATCATCGCAAGTACCCAAAATATGCCCACCCCTCCTCATCAAAATGCGTTCTCATCATCAGTGCACCACTATCAACGCCTGACATACGAAAACAAGAGTCCTGTCCATGTGGTATTTCCAAAATGTAGACTCGAAACCGTAACAAAAGAAAACATCAAAAGTGCGCCGGGCCTCCTATGATGCGCCGTACAATGTCGCTCAAGAGTGCGAAAATCGCTACGTGAAAATGTTTCTCAGTCCATGAGAAGTGAAAGGTGTGGTACGTCCGCCACGACATGGTCGTGCAACGATGAAGTGCCCCAGGTGGTAAATGCTGCTAGTTTCGCGGAGATAAAATGATGTCCAGTCAATGGTACTGGTGTGTTGCGAGTCGCGAATTCAATGGAACTGGAAGCCATCCATGATAATTATTTTACCGGGGTGGTTGTTCGGGATTGCGTGGGCCTGGCGGCCTTCGTGCCTGTTGTGATCGCTGACGTTCAGCTTGTGCAGCCTCTGCTCGTGCCTCGGCGGCCTTTTGAGCATCTGGGTCAGAACGCATAGGTCGGGACGATCGACCGTTGTAGAAGTCCTCTGGAATGATCTTGCATATCTCGGCTGCGATTGATTGAGCAACAACAAGCTGTAGCTCGCGATATTCTCGCATCTCCTCGCCCTCAAGTCTGAACTTCTCCTGCTTGGACAAGTTCTTGCGCTTCATGGCGCGGATCTCGTCGAGGATGTAAAGTAGGACGGGCTCCGGTGCTCGCGCTCTCTCGGCGCCCCACTTGTTGAAGTCACGAACGTATCGTCGAGTGACGTCCATGCATCCGTCTGCCGAGAAAGCGATACAATACGCAAGCTTCCGGTGCCAACCTGCCAAGAGAGTCAGCGAGTGTGCCAAGTTAGAGATCAGAAAAAAGACGTACCGTCCGTGTAGAGCCTTGGCTTGTCCCATGCTTGTTCGCAGACATCTACCGGCACCCATCGCCTGCGGTACTGCGAATATATTTCTAGCCAGACATGATCTTCGGAGTTCCATACCCATCGCACACGGGCACCCATTGCTCTGCATAGCATGCCGAAGCAATTCGACCACTCGCCGACACGTCCTCTGCGAGTTTCCAATAGCACAAATGCGTCGTTGTACCGCGGGAACCGCTCGAAATTGGCGCATCCCTCAAAAGAGCATTGGTATAGCTCCACCTGCGCACCACCTCGAGCCTGTTCATCCGGTAGGGGTGCAGCCATGCCGACGCCGATTGTTGGGTGTCCGCAAATGCTGCACGGTGGGTTGTTCACCCATGAGAAGAATGAAGACTTGAACCACTTCATCAATGCCCGCACAACACAATCCTGGTATCCCCAGGCAGCCTTCTTCCCCGAACCCAAACTCGCAGCCTCCGCTTGTAATATCTGGCTTTCCTCTTCAGCCTCATTGTAGATCCTTTCCAGCGGAACAACCTTCAAAGCCTCGTCGAGTAGTCCTGGATTCTCCCATTTTTGCGGCATGCTGGATAGAGTGTTAAGCATCGCTCGGAACCGCAGTGATCGCGCATCTTTCGGCGGTGAGGGTATTAGAGGAATATTGCGCAAGGAGGAGTAGGAAGGCAACGAGGATGGTGACTGGTCCGGTAACGGCGAGCTGTAATCTCGCTCTCGTGCAGATTGCGAACCCATTCGGCTTATGAATTTGTTCGTGAGTTCGTTCATGCGCTTGGTGCTGAGGTACTGCCGAAACTTGTCTGTGAAGTCCCGGCAGCGTTGCTCATCGAAGATGTTTCTCTGGACCGGATACCCCCGATGCGAGGCCCCAGCTCGGTGGTCCATTGTGAGGAGTGGAGGAAGTTGTGCTCAGTATGAGGTGTATATATCCTGTTCCGCAAAGTGGAATCCAGTGGATGGCGTGAGACGGTCTCAGATGAGTCCGGCCCAAGCACAGACGATACTGGTAGCGTCAGTGAGGAATCCGGCAGTGTGTGTGCAAAGGAGGGTGTCTGGCTCCTGGACGCCGGGGATGTGAGCAACTGGTTTGGCGGCGACGATGTTGTGTATGTTAAGGATGGAGGGATTGGGGTATTGGTGTTTGGTGGAGGAGAGGTCGGCAAACTGGGAGGCCCACCACGGGTATGGATCAGCACAGCACACTCTGTACGCGCGGCTTCGTTGCGTCCAAGCCCCTCGGACAGCGACAGGGGTGGGCCGTCCAGTGTCTGCCTCAGGGACTGTTGGCTGTTAATTGCGGCGGTGCACTTGCTCTGCACCTTTATTAGATTCGTCTGTGCCTGCAGTACCTAGCACACCATTCACCGCACCGAAACTGTCGAAGAGATGGCGAGAAGAGAGGGAGGTAGGATAGGCACGAATGCAGCGCGGGACAAGTTCAGATTATATCCGGCTGGCAAAGGGCGTCGGCGTCGTGTCTCTGGTGATTCGCAACCTGCCTACGCACGAGTGCGTGGCCTCTCGAGCTTTGTCCTCCCTCGCGGCACTATTTGGGCAAAGTGCATCTTGGCTGTCCATCAGCTTTGATTGACTGCCTGATTGACTGCCTGATTGACTGCCTGATTGACTGCCTGATTGACTGGCTTCCATATCCTGGAACCCTTGGCTCCCTACTACATGTTCACTTTGAAAGCCGTGAACTCGTGTTTCTACAGCCAAATGCCTGTGCACAGTAGAGCCTGCCAGGACTCTGTAGGACTCTGGAATATTGCGACGACAGGTGGCCACGACGTGCATGTATACAGTGTAGATACTAAACAGTCTCGGGTTAGAAGGGCATTACAATGCCATCACAACAGCCGTGGCAGCGTCAAGATGGGTGTCGAGGTCCGCAAAGAGCTTGCGTAAGCCCGCAATACGACTTTGCAGGGCAGTCGCACTCTAGGCCAGGTCACGGGTGCCTCAGTATATGGTGGTTTTTGTTTGGCCTCGATAGTAGTATGACCATGATCGTCTGGAATTGTTCGTTGCGACCTACAGCGTTAGATTCCACGTAAGCCAATCTCTTTGTGCCTCTGTCCAATCAATTGCCCTGTATTATTTTGCTGTGCCGCGTCACTCGCCAACGTCAGGCTTCAAGGCAGAGAGATGCGTGTGCGTGGACTTGCTGGCCACTCTACCTCCGTATGACCTCCGCATCGATCCCCTGATATTTTCGGCTTCCGACCGGCATGTGCCACTACAGCACCATGGCTCGCCGAAACGTTACTGACCGTTCGAAAGTAATTGACGAGTGGCTGCATTGCCATCGGCATCCCGAACTCGGATACGAATCTTTGGTTGTGATGGAGAAAGTCGATGTTGGAGGTTACGGTTACGGCGGCCTGATTAATATCGAGAACCTAACATAATAGTGACGGCCATCATTCCGGTATCCCTTAGAGCTTTACGAGCCCTCGGCCGTTGACATACTGCAGATGAGAATGGCCATGTCTGACCTTTTGATGTACGAGGCGCTGTCGCTGCTCTATCGGAGAAGCGCCTATCAGATCCGCGTCCATCGAGGATCCCGTTGTGGACAACAAAAGACGAAGCGAATCGGGTATGGCAGGCTCGCGCGGATCACCACCTCTCCTTAATACACAGCAAGTCTGCACAGAGTCGATAAGTCGCATATTCGGCTCTGTTGTGTACCCCAGGGTTCACTAAAGTCTTGCCTGCGACTTCAAAGCAACGCCAGTATCTCGCCAATAATGGACGCGTCCGTGATCGAATTTCAACCCCCTATGTCCTTCCAAATAAGCTTGCCAATGTTCTAGGAGAGGCCAGATTACGCTTATGCCGAGACGAAATGGAGTTAATCCATGCCATGAGAGAGGACTGAATGATTTTGCTGACGCCTGGACCAATTAGGTGATTTATGAGCTCCACAGTACAGACTACCACTAAGGTTTAACTCGGCGAAAGCGAAGCCATTGACTGTATCCCAACCCTGTTGACCAAAGCGAGTCTGCATGAAGCTTTCCTAAATGGGCAGTAGGAGGGTTGAAACAGGGTGTGTCATGGGACAGGAGGCTCTTTGCAATGCAGATGACCCATCGGCCAGTGAGACGCGACGCGCGTCCTTCTCGAAAGGTCGGATGCCAGCATGGGTCTTGGAAGATGCGGCCAGCTACTAACGTCTTGTTGACTACTAAATCAGATAGCCTCACCTATCAGTGTTGGATCATTCAGTGTTGTATAAAAAAGATCTAACATTTGGAAGAGACGTGTGAAAGTCCGAACAGAAACATCAGAATCTTCATGCAGGAATTGCATGCATTTCTTTGCAGTAGTCCTGAACCGAGGAATCTTTCGATACGAAGGATTTTCACCCGTGGGGCCAGAATAAAGCTGTGCTGTCAAATATCCACACGTCGCCCCTAAGCAGTGGCTCTTTTCCTGACTCTGTCATATGTCGTGTGCAGAACACCTTCGTGGATCTTGGGAAAGCATGTCGGGGGTCCAAAAGATGCTATGGTCCAGCCGACGTCGTACCTGCAGATCGGACCGGCATCTTCCATCAACTCGAGTCCTGTACGACCACATACCGTTTCCAAATATAATCCTTCCACGTCCTGAACTCAAAAATCTTGGGCAAAGTATTGATCAGCCACGTGGGCGCAGCATCGTTCATAAAGTCCGGCAATACACTTTGAGGCGTCGGAGTCGTGTTGATCAATTCAATACCGACAATAATGTCGTCTAGTCCACTTCGCCAGCTCTAATCAGTGGAGTCTGGTCTGCCTGAACCCCATACAGCAAAAGAACAAAATCTCCTGCACAAAGAAAGAACCAAAAACCAAGCCCACCAAGAAAGGAAACCCAATGAATCCATACCCATATCTCTCTCACTATCCCAAATCATCAGTCCCCGACCGCCCATATCGCACCAAGGGGTTGGAAAACTCATCTCATTTCATCTCCTCTCATCAATTGCTTAGATCATTTCCATCGAGTTTTGGCACACTATCTGCTACCGTGTCGATGATAACAAAAAATTTCAAAGGCAAAGATCATCGCGACTCGAATATACTCAAGTATAAGGCTTAGTCCTGTTCCGCAGAGACGATGGAAAACACCAACGCGCTGCCGGCATTTCACAATGTCATCACAACGGAAGTATGCTTTCTCCTCTCTTCTTTCGGCGGCAGGGGGGATAGCCATGCGCGAAAACGAGATGAAATCGAAATAGAGAGACAGCGGGTAGAGGACAACGGAGAGGGTACATGGGTGAAGCCAACCAACGATAAACGTGATAGTGGCGATGTCAGACAGAACCATCGTAGATATTAGGGAAAGATATAGCGTTTAGTCGGTTAATAATGATTGAGAGTGCATGGAACATGGTATGGAAGACCGAACAAGATAAAGGCGAGGACGAACGTCCCGAGATGCAGCGCAGGCCTTCATAGTTGGCGATGAGCGTAGTAAGTTCATGGATTTCGAAACACAGACGGCTGGCTGGCGGATATAGATAAGGTCAGATTTTGGTACTTGGAAATCTAGGTCGCTATCGCAAGTCGGGAAGTTGACGGCAAAGGCGTTTTACGAGTTGAAGGCAGGGGTGATGACGCCGGAGGCATATGACGGGCTGACGAAGAACAACGACTTCCCCTGCGCCTACCAAAATGATGTGATGGGATCTGGCGACCGGGATTCCCTATTCTTCCCACCATATTATCTGGGTAGGCGCAGAGGAAGTCGTCGTTCTTCGTCAGCCTGTCATATACCTCCGGCGTCATCACCCTTCATGGAAAGTCTGCCATCGTGATGGAAGTCTAAAATAATTTGGTGTTTGGAGCTGTTCAAAGAAGGGAAAGGGGAAGCAAATTGGAGTGGATGAGAAACAAAAGCAGCCCAGTGGTTGTCGTAAACGTCAACGTGCATTGACAAGTGATGGTACCCGAGCCTAACTATGCTGCTAAGAAGACCATCAGTGTACAGTACTACCCGAAGGACATCATGTTTGCCCAGAGGATGAGCAAACCCTCACAATTCACTGTGCTCCCACTTGAGAGAATCGTCAAGACTATCGCCATCCACACTCGGGATTGACTCTGACTGCTGCCCACTCTTTGAGTATTTCGCTCCTTCAGCTGCTTCCACCATGCGCTCCATGTCGTCCATGGAAAGCCGCCCACTGTTCTCGATTGTCACCGATGCCGAGATACCTGCGCCATGCTCCACCGCATGCACCTGTAAGATACCGTTCGCATCCACTTCAAATCCCACTTCGATCTGAGGGACGCCTTTTGGTGCTGCAGGAATGCCACTGAGCAAAAACTCACCAAGTTCGCTGTTGTCCTTTGTTGAGCGCAATTCGCCCTCAAAAACACGGATGCGAACAGTCTCTTGACTGTCAACCGTGGTCGAGAATACTTGTCTTCGACTTGTAGGAATGGTAGTTCCGCGCTTGATCATAGGAGCCATGATGCCCCCATCAGTTTCGATACCGAGAGTGAGCGGGTTCACATCCAACATAAGCACATTCTGGACTCCGGGACAATCGTTCATGATACAACCTTGTATGATGGCTCCCATCGCGACGGCTTCATCCGGATTGATGTTTGTCATCGGCGATTTCCCAAAATAGTCGTATAGCATCTTGCGCACATACGGGATGCGCGTAGACCCACCGACGAGGACGATATCATCAATGTCGCCGACTTTCATCTTCGCGTCCTTCAAAGCTTGCTTGACAGGTTCAAGGGTCTGAAGGAAGAGATCCTTATTCAAGGATTCGAACTCTGCTCTGGTTAGAGTCTCATGCAGGCTTTTACCCTTATGGAACTCTTTGATGTCGATGGTGGCACTTTTGAGATTAGCGGGATCAACCCTGGAGCATTCAACGGACTCACCTTGTCTCCGAGCTGAGTATTTTCTTAACTCTCTCGACCTCGGATTTCAAGCTCGACATCGCTGGTGAATTTGCTGAAACCGTAGCTCCGTTGGCCTTTTGTAACTTCGCCAGAATGTGGTCTATGACCCGCTGATCGAAGTCCTCACCACCGAGGTTAGTATTCCCTGAAATCGCCACCACTTCAAAGACTCCAGAGTCGAGGACAAGGACAGATACATCGAAGGTGCCGCCACCTAAGTCGAAAACAAGTACATTGCGTTCCTGGTCATAGTCACTGTTGCGTCCCAGACCATAGGCCAAGCTAGCTGCTGTCGGTTCATTTACCAGACGAATAACATTTAAGCCTGCAATCGTAGCCGCATTCCTTGTCGCTGTGCGCTGAGCGTCGTTGAAGTAGGCTGGCACGGTGATCACGGCGTCCTGTGTACAGTCAGTATATATAAGGTTTAAAACGATGGTGGATATTGCCTCAATGGATTCTCCAAGATAGTTCTCAGCCATGCCTTTCATCTTCGATAGAATGCTGGCTGAGATTTCCTCCGGCGTGAGTAAGTGTTTGCCAATCTTGACAGCAGGTCTCCCGGCTTGATCTACGACCCGGAATGGAAATTGTGGAATCAGAGCCTGCACATTCTCATCTGCGAAGTCTCTGCCTATCAGCCGTTTGATGTCGAATATGGTACTCTTTGGATCGAGTGACGCTGTATTTTTGGCAAGGTCACCAACTAGTCTACCGTGGTCGGTAATGGCCACATAGGACGGGGTGATAAGGTTGCCTTGGTCGTTCGGTATCTATTGGAGTGCAGACATGAGCAAGGTACCTGGACTCGACATATCTGGGAGATACTTACGATATGAGCTTTCCCATCTTTCATGACGCTGACAACAGAGTAAGTTGTTCCCAAGTCGATGCCCATGACAGGTCTAAAAGGTCCGTCAGAGGTTGGTTGGCCGCAGTTTAGAGTACACGCTTGTGCTACATGAGCGAGGAAAAGAGGACAGACAATCAACATGATGAGAAGAAGAATATTTCTTAGCGCTGGGGACATCTTGGGGCGAAGTCGAAGGCTTCTTCGCGCCTGGTATGCCTTGAGAGCTCGTCGCCGCGTTTGAAATGCTTGGTTTGTAGAAAGAGATGCCATGATGACAAACTCGTAGGCTTTCCTGGATGTATGGATGTTACGGAAACAAAGGAAAGATAGTGATTAAGTAGCAGAATGCAGACAGTAAGAACACATGGCTCAGAGCAGAGCAACTCATCGAAGCGGACGCCCATGTCAACCGTCACTATTTCCATCCCCTTTCTGTCAGCTTGAGGAATGGAGAAGTGTCCTTGAGTTACTCAGACCGAGACAGGATTTTTCGTGGGCTTGAACGGGTCGAGAGGACACGGGTTTGTTCCCTTTTGCAAGCGCTTGCTTACTCATTCATTCGTTCCCTTCTGCAAGAGCTTGCATTCTCATTCATTCGTTCCCTTCTGCAAGAGCTTGCTTACTCATTCAGCCACCAAACTTGGACTCCCGAGGTCGTCGGCTTCGTGTCGCTTCGAGGGTCGCGAGCCGTGATGGACACCTGAGGCATTTCCGTGTCTGCTGCGTGAAATTATGAGAAAGAACGACGGCTCCGGGAAAAAACAAGAGACGACGCGCCAGCCGATATCGGCTGGGCATCAACTTCTCCTCACCCTGGCGACTCCCAGCAGCCTGCCAAAATGGCTCGAATGCTTCAACTCCAGTCGCTTTCGATGAGTCCAAAGAACTGGCGGCGATCAGTCCTCCAAGGCTCCAAGCACAAAGAAAATGTAAGAAGCACTGGCTGGCTGTCTCATCACAATCCTGCTCCTTCAGAATTCGAGGAACCTCAGCATGGTCTTCAAGCATGCTCGAACAACACCTGAACTTCACGATTTCGCCATTAATCGACGGTCCGCATTCATGATACTACACATTCTTGCAATGATAAGAAACCTCGGGTCAAAGTAGGATGTTAGGGTCTGCAGTCACTGCATGGTACGGCACTGCAGACGTCTCGGAGAGAAGGACCAGGCTTTTCGACTTTTTTTGGTCGTCAAATTTTCCGTCACATTTTCGTTGTAGGCCTCCCATGATTACAGATTGATAATCTAAAGTTGCCGAAGACTCAGACTGGACAATTAGCTCGCACGGGCTATTTTTGCATTCTCGATGGCTGCAGCATCGCGATCTTGCCTTTACGAGTATGAGGTTGTGGAGGTGGGATGGGGATCTCGTCTAGAGGTGGAGAGGTCGCATAGTCCAATTTCACGTACGGATCTTCGCAGAACCACCATTGTTATATTGCCAAATTGTCCCAAGTTTTCGGGTCCCAGAAGCAACCTGGGTAGCTTTGCTTGGACCAGAACGATAACGAATTTTTGAAGTTGTACTCTCAGGATTAGATGCCAGCCTCAGTCGAAGTCCGACCACAACAGCTGGCGAGAAATAAGGAAGTCAAAGAACGTTGCTCGAAGCAGAGAAAGAGGAAAAGGGCTCGGATGTGCAGCTAACCTTAACTCGGCACAGTCAAAATTGTGGGTACCAGACCAAGTTTGGGTCTTCTCGAAGCTCTTTGTATTTGACAAAAACAACAACACCAACAACCACAATGCATATGTAGAATCATCACTCGACCGCAAAAGGATGAGCCAGAATGACTTTGATGCGCTCTCTACCGAACATCGAGAAGCTCAGCTATCCGCAATCGAGCTCCTGACCGGCATGTTCCCCGAAGCCGACGAAATCTCCATGCCACCAGAAACACTGCGGTGGACAGCACTTCTTCGTTCAGGGGACCCTCTACCTTCTCCACTACCCTCCGAACTATCACTTTCGCTGGACCTAAAGGTGGGTGAGATGGCGGCCAATAATAAGGAGCATCAAGTCTTGCTCAACATATCAGTACCTTTGAGGTACTCGGATGTACACAGAGCACCTGCAGAGCCGCCACCTTTGCGCTACTTCCTGAGGCAGCCGGGGTGGCTCTCAAAGGCGCAATTACTCGAGTTTTCCAGCGCAATGCCTCAAGGTGATGTGTTCGAAGCCATCGAGTGGATCAGAGAGCAGGCGCCGGCACGCCTCTTTACGGGAACAAAAAACGACAGTCCCAACCCAGACCACGCGAAAGAAGTTTTAGTCAGGGTGTGGTTCTACTTCCCTTCTCTATCCACGCGTGAGAAACGTGATGACATGGTCAACTTTGCACCCGCATATGATCTCACTGGGTTCGTGTTGGCTGGAAAGCCTGGTTTGTTGTGTCTCGAAGGGACGACAGCCAACATAGACGCCTACATGAAGTATATCAAGACTCACTCCTGGGGAGACATTCCAAGTCATCAGAAGAAGGTCAGCGAGAGATATCGAGAGGTCCTGGAGGTGAAAGAGGACTCAGATGGCGTCCAAAGAGCCTTTGACAAAATGGAAGAAATCACTGGCGTTCTGGGGGATCGACGTGGTGCTAAAGCGAACAGAGGAGACATGAAGGCTCTGGAACTTTGGTTGACAAGCAAAGGGTTGGGCGAAGCATTTGAGAAAGTGATTTTCTAAACATCAGTTCTTTCTTCATCGCGTCACCTCCTATATAATCGTCTAATATTGTTCTTGCTCCAATGTCAAGCTCGAATAAGAACTTACGTAAAAGTCACGTGTATCTTAAGTAAGCGGCCTCCAATTGTTCGCATCGCGGGAGAAACCTCAAGGGCTGGTTCCTCCTCCATCACCATGCTTCGCGTCTAGACGCAATCGATGACCAATTCAACGATGCGATCGTTGATCCAGCTTCAATTGCTTGTAACACTCAACTACCCCTCAATCTCGTCGTCGACCGGCTCTGCAACATGAACAAGCACCTCGAAGTCACCACGCGCCCCTACGTTTAGACTAGAGGCACAACCATGACTTCAGATGATGCCTCTTAGTCCATCTTGAGCGAGCATCCATCCAGGAGCTTGGAAGACCGCCTCGGTCTCTTGGTTGAGGGTACAACCTCCCACATTCGTACACAGACCAATCGCGCGCTGGTTAGACAGGAAAATTTGGCCAAGAGATAAGGGTGAGATATGTGTTGGAGATTGCATGCGCCGCTCTTGCCGGTACCACCTGCGTTGTAGCGATGCTTCCCCTCTCGATATCTAATCCTTCACACCTAGCAGGTCCGCATAATTGGTACACTGTTAAGCAGAACGAGGCATATCGTCAGGCTTGCCAGGCTTACGTCTAGTCAGCTCCGCCAATCGAAGGGTAGCAGAGTCACTGACGTAACATTTCGGAATGGTTATCCATGGATCGATATTGGTTTCCTGTCGAAATGAATTCGTGCGTGCTCCCACTACCTACGCTTCGATTCACCACCTATACAATCGTCCACATGAGCTTCAATCAAGCATTAGGTTACTACATCTTCATCGAGCCCATCCTTGCATCAACAACCAGCAGTTTTGCACGATCTCCGGCCAGATAGACATTCGATGATCCCGATGACCGCACAGGCCTACTACAATTACAGTAGCACACATCAGTGCTTCCAAGACGACTTCGTTCCATCCGCATTATTATCTGTTCTAACTCCTGTCTAAGCGACAGCGCGATATCTTACATGTTAATTTCGTACCTAGTCTGTGGTTGGCCTAACGATCTGCACGTCAAGTTACGACGAGGTGTACAGTAGGAAACCGGTGAATTCCATGATCGGGGAATACAAGACGAAAGGACCGACTCGGCGATTTCCGACATCCCTCCATGCAGTCGAGTACTGTAATTCCGGGGATGTCTTCATGTGTGGCGCCACTTTTCTCGATGCATGAACATGGCTTTGGAAGCCATGCGCGCGTAGCCTCCGGTGTACCTTAGTAGTTTGAAGCCCTAGGCTACAGCACCGACTTCACAAAGCCATCCCAAACTCTATAACATAAAAGACATCATTCGGAAGCAGGCCTTTTTGAACGTGATGGTTCGCATGTGAGGAGAAGAGACGACAATTATGACTATCCATTTCTGGGAGCACGAGATCCTTCTGGTCTGCCTCTTTCACAGTAAGCCGGACCATGCATGTCCATGCGCAGATCTCTTTTCACACCGTTCACGTTTCACGTTTCCCTCCAGGCTCGAGCTTCGCATCAATTTGCTTGAAGCGGCGAATGACTCGACGTCAGTGGCAGAGGAAACAGATGCTCAAGTGATTCACGCCAGCGACCACACATCACTCATCCTATTCTTATTACTGCGATAGTACATGACCTCGAGTGTTCCCATTAAAGTGTGTCTACGCAGAATTGACCCATCAGATTCGGAGACAGCGCTGATTCTGCATGCCTTTTCAGCCTCTTCTCAACCGTTCTCGTAGGGGCAATTTTGGCATTTGAACACCGCGTCTTAGATCAAATCTCAAGTTGTGGTTGACGCCCATCTGATCCTTGTACTCTGCGCGCCGCCAGGCTTTTACACCACGCCACTCTTCACACATGGCCACAGCCTCCGGAAAGGCACTCGACACTAAGGTCACTGCTTTTAAGATCCCGTTGCGAGTCGTCCTCACGTGGCCTCCTGGCAACTTCACAAATCCCGAGAGAAGGCGATGGTACATACCATATTCTATTACTTTGTTTACCCTCACAACGCTCGTCGTCGCTGCTAGGATATGGACGCGGATGAACAAAAAGGCAGGAGGATATGGCTGGGATGATTCATTGATACTTGCAGCCTGGGTATGCCCGCTGCTGCTCATGGTCACAGTGCAAAACGCTGACAAAATTCGTAGGTAATTGCAGCAGGCATCACTGGTCTTGGAATATATGGTGCGTAACAGCAACGTTTCTTCAAGTTGGTGGCCGGAACTGATCATTCGTAGGCGTTCGAACCGCCGGTCTTGACCGTCATGTATGGGATCTTCGCCCACACGAATGTGCCAAATCAGGTCTCATGGCATGGTGTACCGAACTCCTCTTCCTCATCTCCCTCTGCCTTACCAAGGTCTCTGTTCTTCTGTTCTTCCGCAGACTCGTCGATCGATCGCATTCTCCATGGATGGGAAAATTGATATGGGGAGCAATCGCGTTCACTGTGACTTATTTCCTCGCCTTCGTGCTCTTCCTCATCTTCGCCTGCGACCCCGTATACGCTACATGGAGAAGTTTGGACGTTACTTGGACGGGAAAATTCCAGTGCACTGATCGAAGCATTATTGATCCGTTGAATGGCATTATCAGCGTCTTCAGTGACGCATATTCGATGATTATCCCTATCCTCGTTGTGCGCCGGTTGAGCATGCCGACTAGCCGCAAGGTCATCTTATACTTTGTCTTTTGCTGTGGATTGATCGTCCTTGGAGCGGGTATAGCGCGCACGGTCTGGATGTCCAGGTTGTATACGAATCCACGACGAGATCTAACCTGTATGTCTCCTTTCTTACTCTCCAGATTCTCGAGGTCATCCCCGCGTACTGACTTGGACTCTGCAGGGGTTGGCTATGATCTTCTAGTATGGGGCACTTTGGAAATACAGATGGCTCTCGTATGTGCCTGTGCCCCGGCGATGAAAGGATTTCTCTCTGGCTTCTCAAGACATGTACCGCATCGCTATGGGACCAAATCTCGTGGAACAGATCAAACCAACAGCTACTCCTTTGGGCCTAACAAAAGCATTCCCCTTTCTGGAGATGGGGAAGCCAATCTCATACGCCGCGATGGACAATTTGTTACCTTTCACGAAAACCTACGGGGAGACGAACACCTGCGCACACACAATCCGATCTTCTGGAATCGGCGTCCGCGTGAGATGAAAAGTCTGGAGATGGAAGTCAACTGCGTTGAAGAGTCGTGCTATCGAGGCAACTGGGCAGAGTCGGAAGCGCATCCGCAGTCAGACGCGACCTGGACTGGTGCCTCGGAGTCAAAAACCAGCAAAGAAATCGTGACGAATCTAGGCAAGACGGCCAGGGTGCAGTATGGGGGGATCATGGTCACGGAGACTTTCACTGTGGAGAGGGACACCGATCCCTACGCGAAAGAGAGGAGAGCTTTGGGTTTATAAGGTGGTGCGGCATTTGGAACCCCATTCGTGGTCACTGTCACAACGGCAGGTCCTTACCGCATCAACAGAACTGTCATTGTGGCAGTCCTGACGGTAAATTCTCAAAGGGTCGTGATATACAGACAAGATCTCAATCACAGCTCTGCCAGACTACTGCATCGAGTCAAAGCATTTCCCACCAATGTAGACCTACGACTCTCCGGTTTCACCAGAGTCCGAGAGAGGGCGCTGTGTGCTCTGTCACCGTAATCTTTTCAAGAGCAAGAGTGAATTGGATCTGCACGCGAAAGGCAAGAAACCTAGCATGACGACGGCACTGCGTACACGTAAGGTTGACCAATTCGTTGGACGTGGGTCAGGCTTATTCTAAAGATAGATAGTATTCCATCACTTTCATCCTTCGTCTCTTTGATCGAGAGATACACCTGGCAAGACCGCGACAACATTCAATTTCACCTTGTGTTGAAAAATCGTTCATGTAAACAGGCAAGCACCATGATAGCGCGACTACAACTGCCTCTCCCCAATCACGCAAAGGAGGCATTCCAACGACTCTTACAGATCACCTCCGTCCAAAATTCTCCAAAAATTGCCGGATACATCGTCATCGTTGATAATGCAACAGTAATATGCTACCTCCAAGACGAAGAGCAGAATATTAACAAACGGCCCCCCATTCAACCACCCACACAAGCGCCCAAATAGCATCTCTCTCGCGTCCCCCCACAAATTAACCGGCACAGCCCCCCGAAAATCTCAATCAATCCGGCACGCCCCAACCCTCAACGCTCTTCCAACCACCCTCGCACCTGCAGGTCCTGCAAAATAAAGAGCCATGGGCAATGCATGCTCCAAATCCCCATCACCCGACCCAATGAAATAACCACCACCAAGCATGCCACACCCCACGGGTCACCACTCCGTTCAGAACGACGCCAGAACACTCTCCCTCCCCGCCCTCGTCGGGTCTTAAACATGTGGATCAGAAGGCGGGGAAGATGGGGATGGGGTCGGGGACGGGGACGGGGGAAGCTGTTCCTGTTCATCAATCGCGATCACAGTCTCGAAAAGCCCATATCACAGGAGGAAGGCCTAGCTGAAGAGACAGACAGACCAAGGACGAGGGAATTTAATTCTATTTCAAGTCATGTCAAGTCAAGGAAGGCCACGATGCTAGAATCGAGACCAACAGTATAAACGGAACAGGCAGAGCATTCATGTCAACACGATTTTGCTCGAGAGGTTTTGGGCAGCGGAGTCGGTGCTGCCAGATTTGTGACGTGCTGGCTAGGTGCTTCCTTAGTCCCACCATTCCGGAGAATCATGCTCAGAGTATAACAAGCCCTGCCTCTTCTCTCCACCCCCTCTAGTTCTTGAATCCAAAGCTCGTATCCCAAATGTCCTGATAAGATGCAGAAGGAAATTTGCCAAAACTCTATCGCCGTTGATCAAATCCATACAATTTCCGTTCGATATGAGTGCACCTGCTTTTCATAATGGCATAAAGTGATTGATTAAGCCATCCCGAGTTGTGTCGTCAAGTTAGTTTGCTCGAAATCCGGACTCGCCAAATGGATACAGAAAGCAAAGGTGCCTCGCACATTTGCCAAACAGATCATGCCTATGTGACCAACAGAACGTGCTTCTATACACCTCTCCGCTCGCTCTCCCAAACGCCATGCCAGTGGGCTAAATGCAACGCTACAATCTGAAGCTCAAGAAGCATCGCAAGTGGAAGTAGTGACATCACCTCGCTGGACCGTCAAACAATTGCACACCGCGTGTCGATAGTTCCGGTTGGGGTTGCTCAATATGTGGAGGAGGTTGAGGAGGAACAGAACCTAAACCACCAAGGTCACCGTCTCTTTGATCTATTGGTGCTGTCGAAGGCCTCACTGTCGCGGGGGCCTTATAGGATGTCTCTTGTCCGTCAAAGGCATTGCTTCCCGTTCCATCGTAGTGTCCTGGTCCCGATGGTTGAGACAGTGTATACGTCGGCTGCAATTCGAGATCATCACTCGCTTCCTCATCGGACTCATCCCAATCGTCTCTTGACAATTCTCTCCGGCTCCCGGTCCGCGCAAATGGATTGGTGCCCGGGACCTGGGACTGGTATCCTCCAATTGGTAGGCGAGGCATTGGAGGCGGAATTTCGGTCGTTCTGACTGGATCTGAGGAGTACACCGAAGAAGGTGCACCTCGTCTGCCAGCTTCTTGCTGGCGTCGACTTTGTGAAGAATGGATCTCGTCTCGGAACACGTTGCCTCCCGCAGATGTAGGTCCTGAGAGTCCAGTCCTGGCTGCTTCGAACCCAGTCACCTCAGAGTCTGATCCCTGGCGCAAAGGCTTGGTGTCCAGGTATCGGTCTTCGTTATTGTAGGTCTGGTAGTTCTCGCTGATGCGTCCCCATGTTCGCTACGAATTGTTTTAGCTTCGTATGTGTAAATATGGTTCGAAACAGACTCACGATTGGATATGCACGACCTTTGGCTTTATAGTCGCTTAGTGTTGGGAAGTATTGACGGTACGCTGTCCAAGCACAGAATATGCCCAACATGCTGCCTGTGATGACATCGAACGGATGATGTCTGGCGTCCATAATACGAGATCCTGCGATCAGAGCAGCACCGAGCGACGGCACCATAACTATGAACGATTTCCACACCTCACCTCTGGAGTCCAGCAGATGCATCTTGCCGCTCAAATACAGGGAAAGGTAAAACAGACCAGCCCAAGCGCCTGCACATTGTTAGCAATTGGGTGATGCCTTGGTGTACCGAGACATACTACTGCTGTGGCCCGAGGGAAAGCTCCTGAATCCGTCCTTCAAGATCGCGTTGTTTGTCTGTGTGCAGATTGCGTGGCTGGCCATTGAGAAGTTTCCTGGTTGCAGCAACTCCCTCATGATTTCCTCTTTGGGCTGACATCTGTCGACTAAGTCTGGTCTCGGCTTTCCAATCGCGTTCTTCAAACTGCCTGTCGTTCCCGTCAGATTTATGCATGTCTAAATCCTGCTCCTGTCGACCTACCTGTAATCACGAACGACGCGCCAATCGCCAAGAAGAGTCCCAATATGCCACAATTCAGCTCCCAGAGCCTGGACTTGAAGCTATATTGTTTCCTGCCTTTGCCTGAGGTTGAGAAGAGTCCGTCAATGACGATAGTATATAGTGCAATGATGATCATGGGCCCGCCAGCGACAATGACTAGCAGCCATGGGACCGGCACTCTTTCGTGGACAGCGTATTTGTAGTGGAGGGTGTAGTTTTTGAGGGAGAATTCTTGGTGATACGGCTCTACGGCGTCGAGAATGAAGAAGCCTACGGCGAGGACGATGATAATGGCATAGTCGAATATGTATCTGAAAAGCATGTCAGCAACCCATGTGCTCAGCCCTGACTTGTCGGTCAAGCACGTACGAGAGAATGACTTTCGCGGAGAGGAATCGTTTCGAGAAGGGCGTTTTCCTAGGCAATAGGTCTCCGTAGTTGTCCATGGTGCTAGGTAAGTGTTTCTTTGATTCCGAAAGATGGCACAAGTATCGAATGTCATCGACTCCCTAAAGAATAAGCTGAAGGCCGTGCTCGCGTGCGTCTCTGTCGGCGGCGGTTGGATTGCAACAGGCAGCAAAAGGGTCCAATGGAGATATAACAGCAACGGCCTTGCCACTCGTAAGGAACGTTTCAGCGTTGAGTTGTAAGTGGCAGTCCCGTACTCTGATTGCAAGCATAAGCAGTTGAGGAATGGGGCTGTGAGGGCTGTGAGGGCTCCAGCTGCTTGCGAAGAGTGGTGCTGGCTGTGTACAGCCTTAGATTAGCGCGAATAGGAGGAGGCATAACTGGCATTCACAAATTGGCATTGCTTGGCCCAAGACAGTGGAACTACTGTAGACCTGCTTGTCCAATGGATTGCTCAGGCTTGTCTTTGCCGCTGGACGTTGTCCAACAACCAAAGACAGGACGAAGCTGGCTGACAGACTGATGGCCATGTTTGAATATGCTACTAAATGCGGTCCCCGATTTGAACATGCCAGCTTAATTATCCCGCCATTTATTCTCTTTCGGGCGTCTGATGTCATATTGCAAGCACTGCCGGCACGTTGCTAGCACGGTTTCAACCGCATGCATCTTTGGAGGACTCCGAACCCACGGGTGCTGGCACTGCCGGTACCTAGGTAGATACGTTCAGGGACACCTAAATCGGCCACCCGTTCACGGGCCGTGATCATATCGCCGAGATAGATTCGGTATCTGTATTCGTTGTCTCTTTTTCATGCTCAATTCATGTCTTCATCCTCGTGCGTGCTCACAAGAAGCGTCTTGCTTTATCTCTTCAACTCATGTCTTATCAATCGGCTCCCTACTTCCTCACCGCTGGAGCAGTGTCTCTAGGTCTCTTCTTGATAACGCGGTCAATCCAGAGCCAAGGAAAGAGAAGTCCTTTGAATCATGCCGTTTCTTCGCCTTTGAAGTCCCTTGCCAACTTACCCGCCGAGGAGGTCAATGAGTTGCCATATCCTCCGGACCTATTCCCAGGCGCCCGCGACGTGGAAACGCCATATGGGAGCATCAGGGTCTACGAGTGGGGTCCTGAAAGTGGAAGAAAGGTTCTACTGGTTCATGGCATCAGTACGCCCTGTATAAGCATGGGTAGTGTAGCAGAAATTTTGGTCGAAAGCGGATGTCGGGTCATGATGTTTGGTGAGTTCTGATTTCGTTTAATCGCAAGTTCAAATTAAGATCGTGACCATGAGAATTACAAGAAAAATATGCATCGCGAAATTGTCTCCTCTCGTTAGTTTCGATCTTGTGCGACTTTCTTGCCATCTTTGTGCGGTTTTCAATCGCGACGATATTCGGAGAATCGCTTAGAGTTGCTTATCGCTTCGAACAGATCTCTTCGGACGAGGCTATTCAGACGAACCATCAGATCTCCCCCATGATACCAGACTCTACACATCCCAGATACTCCTTGCTCTGGCATCATCACCCCTTCCCTGGTCGGGGACAAACGCATTCTCCATCATCGGATACTCACTCGGAGGAGGCATCTCGACCTCCTTTACATCGACCTTTCCCACTCTTGTTGCCTCATTGGTCATCATCGCTCCCTCTGGCATATTGCGCGAACATCATATCGCGTGGCAAAGTAAAATCCTTTATTCGACCGAGGGATTCCTCCCAGAATCCCTCATCCAATGGCTCGTCAAATGCCGCATGGCAGAGACACCTCCAACACCAGAAGAAAAGCATGATTACTCCGCTACCGATGCCGTCAAAGCAGAGACCGGAAATGCTCATGCCGATCTTCTGAAGAAGGCTTACTCGCCACTATTCCCACATCGTCCAACAGTAACGATTGGAGGCGCTGTACAATGGCAGATCCAGAAACACGCTGGATTCTTACCAGCTTTCGTCTCTGCCATCCGCCACGCACCAATCACTGCACAACATCCTTACTGGCGCAAGATTGGAGAGCGCCTCACCGCACAAAAGATCAACAGGGCTGACTCCCAGGCCATGAATAATGGCCTGTGGAGGAGTAAAGTCCTGATGATTCTGGGTAGCACAGATCCCATCATCATCAAGAAAGAGATTGAAGAAGATGCCGAGGAGTGTCTCGGCAAAGGAAACTTGGAGACTTTTGTTATAGAAGGTGGCCATGAGGTTCCTATGAGTGAGGCGAAGGAGGTCACAAGAGCGATCCTCAGATTTTGGGGCGAGGATGTTGACGCTGTTGACCTGGCTCCTGAAGCTGAGGTGGAGACGGGAACTTGAAGAGGCACAGGTAGGCCAGCAATGCAAATTCTTTCTACGAGCAAAAACTTGTGTTATCTCGATTGACCTCCAGATCAAGCATCGAATCTCAAGCGGTAGGAAGCACCTCGAAAGAAATTCCTCCGACGTGGGAGAAAATTCCCCATTCAGAGTCTTGCTCTGTTTTTTGGAGAAACCACTACCTGATAATGTTCTAGCCAGGAGCAGGTTTTAGATGCTCAGACTCTGGCATCGCTCCATACAATTGCCACCGTCAGGTCTCTAGGCCTCCATGCCCCTTTCTCCGGAGCCCATGGGAAGCTGAGGATTTATAGAGGACGGAGCAAGGCTAGACTCTTGTTCCCGAACAAAAGATCGTAACATTCTGATATTGCTGTTGTGTGGTATCATATGGTGAAAATTGAATAGATTGGATATCTAGCTATTCAATCAATAAACCTGGAAAGTCGTTAGGGTCGCCGAGCATTAACGCTGGATTTCAGTCGTAAAGGAAAGGACGACTCGTGACTCGATATACAGGCGTATCGGAACGCTCCTTGATCTTCTTGGAGATACTATGGACTAGAAAATATTGGTGTTCGAGAGGCGCGGCTGCGAGTAGCGAGTACCGGGAGAGGACTCCGTTCTGAGGAATTTTCACATACAATACATATACCGGTCTCAAATCTACGCAGAGCCTTAGCCTTTTGTAACGTACTGGTTCTCTGTGACATAAACATCTCAAGTTCAAACCACAATAGACATCTTTCTGTCAATTATTTATTTCAAAGTTGCTCGAAGCTTATTCAATTTCATCCAAATTGAACAATTTCCATCAATATTGGCAGCTGTGACGAGGTTTCGGGCATCTCGGGCGTTCTCGAGCTTGGAAAGTCAATTGCAACTTTTGCTCCGAGTCGCCTGCCAACAACAAACACGACCCTCATCCTCCTCTCCTCGCCATGCTGCGCGCCTGTATACGGAGCAGAACTGTCATCAGAGCTTCTGCTTCTCGTGGCAGTGCCCAATGGCAACCAGCGCAACGTCAATGGCCACAGATTGGCGCAAATCAGGTACGCAGCCGTTCCCTCACCCATCCGACAACTGCAATAGGACTGACTTGATTGTCTACAATAGCGAAGGCATTTTGCCGATGCCAAAAAGCCCGATGAAACTCTCGTTCCAGGCTCCGAGAGCCTGAAAACTCCCGCTGATACGCCTGCCATGCCCGGTGCCATACCCTCAGATCCTCTCGTTACGCCGCCTTCGGATCCTGTTGTTGAGGCCAGTAACGTTCCTAAGTTACCTCCTTCTCCGCAGCCCGTGGGATCTACTTCTTCCATGCCAGATACCTCCAAGGCTCCCACACCTCTTCCGACCATGGGCACAGGAACGGCAACCGTAGCGCCCCCAGCTGGCACATCTTCCAAAAAGAAGACGCATCGGTTGCGGAGGTTAATGGTCAACCTCATCATCTTGAGCGCACTTGGATTCGGAGCCGGAACGTACTACTCATTGGTCAACGACACCTTCCATGATTTTTTCACGGAATACGTTCCATGGGGCGAGGACGCAGTGGCATTTTTCGAGGAGCGTGAATTCAAGAAACGGTTTCCAAAGGACAGTGCAGTCACACGATTACACCAACAGATTCGAGGCGAGGGCAAGGTCAAGATTCCAGGACGTGGTGCGGGTGCAGCTGTAAGAACGGCAGACGAACCGAACAAAACCGATCTGGGTGCAAAGGGGAACCACATGAGCGCGATCGATGAGCCAAAGCCTGCACAAGCTGGCGAAAAGGCACCTCCAACCCACCAGCCCGAATCCACATCCGCATCGCACAACTTGCTTCCAGCACCTGAGAAGAAACAGCCTGCTGCGAAACCTGCTGAGAAGGCACCAGCCACCAGCGTTCCACCACAACCTATTACTACCGAAGCTCCCAAACCAACCACAGCGCTGAAACCAATTGACCACCTGAACATTGAAAATGCCTCGGAACCAGTCATTCAGGATGTAGTCAAGATCATGAACGATATCATCACAGTCATCAACGCGGACGGATCTGCAAGCAAATATGAGACGACGATCGAAGCAGCAAAGTCCAATCTTTCCAAAGTAGTCGCGGACATCAACGAATTGAAAGCTTCGGAGCAGAAATCGGCAGAAGACAAGATTCGCAGTCTTCATATGGAATTCGACCAAATGGCGAAGGAGCTCATCCGAAGACAGCAAGAAGACATCCAAAACCAGGAAATTCGATGGAAGGATGAATACGAGAACGAGCAGACCAAGCTCAGGGAAGCGTACGAACAAAAAGTCAAGAGTGAGCTTGAATCGGCGCAGAAGGTTTACGAGCAGAAGCTCAAGAACGAGCTTCTCGAGCATCAGATTGTTCTCAACAAGAATTTCGCTTCGACAGTGAAGGACCGCGTGGAATCGGAACGCAGCGGCCGCCTCAGCAAGCTGAGCGAATTGAGCTCGGGCGTGTCGGAGCTGGAGCGATTGACTGCGGAGTGGAATTCTGTTATTGATGCCAATCTAAAGACACAGCATTTACTCGTTGCCGTGGAGGCTGTGAAATCGACGCTAGAAAACGCAGATCGTCCTCGACCCTTTATTGAGGAACTGGCTGCACTGAAGGAAGTTGCCTCTGATGACCCAGTCGTCAACGCCGCAATTGCCTCGATTAATCCCACCGCTTATCAGCGCGGGATACCTACATCTGGGCAACTTGTCGATCGGTTTAGACGGGTGGCTTCTGAGGTGCGAAAGGCCTCGTTACTACCCGAGAATGCCGGTGTGGTCTCTCACGTTGCTAGTTTGGCCTTAAGCAAAGTCATGTTCAAGAAGTCTGGTCTGCCGGTCGGCGAAGATGTTGAGAGTGTCCTGACGAGGACGGAAGTTCTGCTTGAGGAGGGTAATCTTGATCTTGCGGCTAGGGAGATGAATTCGTTGACTGGTTGGGCAAAGACTTTGAGTCGAGATTGGCTCGGAGAGGTTCGCAAGGTTTTGGAGGTCCAACAGGCGCTTGATGTGAGTATCTCCCCAAGATCGTGTGAAGACTATGTCAAGTACAGTGCTAATACAATTGCTAGATTATTGCTACAGAAGCGAGACTGCAGAGTTTACTTGTAGATTAAAATAGGCGAAAGATTTGATGAAGGCTTTAGCGGTAGGCATCTGGCTCATAGACTTCCCTTTGTATATGTAATACCTGTACCAACCTGAATATTTCTCGAAACCTGTCCACACTTTGGGGACACCACGATTCAAGCACTCGTGTCGTCTTCCTCCTGCCGAAGATAAAAATCGGTGAGTTCTGACCATTTTAGCAGAACGAGAAAATCGCTTGACCTTTTGTAGTATCTATGTAGGTGTGAACGTTTCGGCGACTCTTCTTATTGTTCTTCTTCAAGGCGTGGGCGACCTTGAGAGCTTGAGATTGCATGAGTGACCACGAGATGAGGCGGCGAGATCGCTCGCGCTTGCTGCTGATGATTCGAGAAATAGTATGAGTATGTGGTCGTGCCGAATATATCGGTGAGGATTAAGATGGAGTGACTGCCATGGTTTATATCTGCTGCCCAGACTCGCTAGATGCGCCCGTGGACCTTGGTGTGATGGGTAAGCGGTCTAGGGCACGGAAGTTGCTATTGCAGCCGTGTGTACGAGGTGTACGGGGAACGCGTCATTTGGGGTTAGTGGAAATCTAGGATGTCTGTCCGGGATGGGATATGAGTACCGGTACTTATAAAACCCCACCTCCATACCTCTGTTTGCCTCGTTACATCACCACCGGTCTTCAAGCCTTCACCAAATCTTATTGTCAACTCGATTGGACGAGCGTCACGTCGAAAGCTGGTAATATCAGCATCATGTTTGGATTCGGCGCGTCCACGTTTAGTGCGGCTGATATTCCTGATTTGTCTGGCAAGGTCATTTTGGTTACTGGAGGTATGCGAGTCCTCAGTCTTGAAGTAGTCTGTTATGATCACAGCGGCTGGCTGTCCGGTATTTCATTACATGGCCTTGCACTCCCTTGGGCCTCTAACCGATCAGGCGAATTCATATATTATCCTCAACGGCGGTCGCTGTCGACAAGCTGCTTTCGCAATTCAAGACTAACCCAACCTCTGCAGGCAACGCTGGTCTTGGTGCGGCAAGCGTACTCGAGCTGGCAAAGCACAATCCTACGCAGATATTCCTGGCAGCACGGTCAAAGGATAGAGCCGATGCAGCTATTGCGGCGATTGAAGAAAAAGTCCCCAACGCCGTCATCAAATTTTTGGAGCTTGACTTGACCGATTTTGCGTCCATCAAGAAGGCTGCTGACGAAGTTACTACATCGATTAGTCGCCTTGATGTCTTGATGAACAATGCGGGGATAATGGCGACGCCGCCGGGCTTGACAAAGGACGGCTACGAGATTCAATTTGGAACGAATCACATGGGTCACGCACTTCTCACGAAGCTGTTGCTACCACTGCTGCAGAAGACAGCAAAAGAGCAAGGCGAGGCGCGGGTCGTCAATCTGTCCTCGGCTGCACACCTGTGGCCTCCCAAAGGTGGCGTCTGTCTCGACGAATGCAAGACCGACATGCGAAGTACAACTACCTTTGCACGGTACGGCCAATCCAAACTCGCCAACATCTTGTTCACAAAAGGTCTCGCGAAACACTATCCGGACGTCAAATCCATGGCCGCCCACCCTGGTGCTGTCAACACTGAGCTCACACGGGGACCCGCAGCAACTTGGCCATGGCTCGCGACGCCGGCGAAGATCGTGTCTGGAATATTGGGCATGACAGCTGCAGATGGCGCGTTGACGCAGCTCTTCGCTGCGACGAGCAAAGACGCCAAATCTGGGGCTTATTATGTCCCTACCGCCAAAGAAAATCCTGGATCCGCTTTCGCTCGGGATGAGAAATTGATCGATGCGTTGTGGGACTTTACGCAGAAAGAGCTTGAAGCTGCAGGCTACTAGTTGAAATCGTACAATTTTTGCGTCAGTCATTTCCCCAGAGAAGACGTCTGCCACGCTCGTTGCGCAATCGTACCCGAGAACCGTGCTTTCGAATTTCACTGAACTCTTCCTTTTCTTTCGGGATAGCGTGCAATTGAATGAGGAACGGTGGAACGTAGTCTTACAGAACACGGGGCGGCAAGCCATTCTTGTTGCGTGACCGGATGATTGCAGTCGTTCCGACAACGTGATCAAGAGGCTTCCTTTTCGCGACTCGAGGGGGCTAGACCAGGGAACATGTAAATTAGCATAGCTCTTCACTCCGCACTATTTCTCGTCCATCCTTCCTAATTGATCTACACGCTGAATTACGCCTCTTTCTTCCTTGATCTTTCTCTTTCTCCCCACCGATTTAATGCAGTCCACCACAAATTACGCCCGCCACGAAAACTCTGCTATGCTGCCCACCAGAACTTCTCTTGCAAAAGCGCGACGTGACATTCCGAACACACAGACAGCGGCAACGTTCTGAGCAACCTCGATCTCGCAACTGCATGAAAAGAGCTCTTGAAAAACATTTGCGAATACCCTCATCTTGCGAACCATGGGCAAGTAGCTATTCCGGCTTTTTAGGTATACGTGTTATAATTGTAGAAAGAAGTTTTCCGGTCGGACGAGACGGCCATGGATTCCCAATGCCGGGCACGAACTTGTGGCTATGCGTGCAAAGTTCGGTGCGCTGGCATAGGCTGTGAACGGATCGTCATCAGGCGACTGAATACAGCGGTAAGCCGTTGGCGAGAAGGGATTCAACACGTTTTTGTTGTGAGATGCCGATTCGAGAAATCGAATCGGCGGGCTTCCTGGAGACAGATAAGGAAAGTGGAAGGTGATGGATGAGCTGTGGTCGTGATTTGACTTTGAATTCTCAGTCATCAAAAAGGATTGCTGCGCCGCTGAAAGTGGAGCGCAATTCTTGAGAACTGGTCGCTTGAGAACGGCTCCACTGGGCATCGCTCGGACTTTGAAGAGCGAGCTCTACCGAGATTATAGAGAAAATATACCAAAGGGAGAAGTGGAGAGGACAAAGAGGTACTGCAAGAGTGGAGAAAGCCATCGATAGATGAGAATGCTGCAAGGCCGTCCCAGAGTGGATTTCGCAAGTACCATATGGGAAAAAACTGGCGTTGTGACTTGCATTAAAGGAAAAGGTTCTCTCGGAGGGGATGGTCACATGGCTTGACTTGGTGGAGATGGCAGTATCCTATGGTGAGAGAGTAATGACAGGATGATTTTGCTTCGTGAGCCTTCCTTTCCGAAGTACCCACCCACCCACAGCGAGCTTGCCGATAGGTTTAGTCAAAGCTGAAATGGAGAACGATCAGTCCTGACGACTTCGAGAACCGGTCTACTGGGGATATGTTGACAGCATCCTACCGTAAATATATGCCGTCAGGATAGATTGATTCCGGCAGATTTGCATTGATGAATAGCTTCTGACCTGCTTCAAGTGAAGGAGCCTGGAAGCCACGAAAAGTTGTCAAACGTATTTTTGGACGCCTCGACGCTATATTAGGGCCGCGGGATATTGTGAGGAGGCATTGGCCTGGCGACGAACGAGGCGATGCCCTGTTTGCGAGAGAGGCTCCCGTAAAGACTGGTCAAGGACTGGCCGATTATGAGTCCCTTCCTCAGGGTGAATTATACCTGCGTAACAACTGTAAGCTTCGATTATCAAATGTTAGATCTGATTATCAGCATTATCAGCATTATCATAGAGATGAGACAGGTCGCTCAATTCGCGAGGCGCATTCGGATATTTAGACACGATTGCAAAGAGGCTTTCCACTTCCATTTCCGGGCTTATTTGGCGCAGTAACTGTGCACGATTCTTTACAGCCAAGGACAAGGTCAGCGTGGTGGTATACTGAACTCAGTTGATCCAATTCGGTACTGAGTTGTTATTTCGTTGGGGAAGGTGGCGGGGATTGAGGTCGACGAGGTGATGCCGTGTGTGCAACCTGCAAAATTGTACAAAACAAGGGTGTTTGAATGTGCTGCATGATGCCACATCTGCAAAAGCTGAATTCCGGTGTAGTTGTCAGTTGCAGGTCTTGCAGGAGAAAAAGTTTGATGAGACAGATGATCCGTGGTACACCGCTGCTGTTTCTGTTACTCGTCTTTGCGCTTGGTGCAGGGAAGAATTCTCTCGGATGGCTGTGCGGTGGAGGTGTTCATGATTTCCACGGTGATCCTAATCCGCGATGACAGCATGTTTGCCATGTGGAGGCCGGAAAGACGTGAGCACGACGCGTCGACGCGTTTTGATGCTTGTCGCCGTTACAACCATGGAGACAAGTACGGAGGTACCAGGTGATTGCGGTTGACTGACGCTCAACTAATGCAGATGGCCGTGGTCCCAGAATGGTTACAACCCTGGCTTGTGGCCGGACCGAACGAGTGTGAAGTTTAGGTTTCTGTGAGGCATGCGGCTGTAGGGGAGTGGATTTCAGATGGCAAAAAGGATGGTTGAATATGCACACCTGCGTCGCGAACGGATCCGATATGTCGAGGTAGGAGAGGAAGCCGAAGTCAGGAGGATGCGTGATGATTTCGTCACACGGAGCACGCAGCTGTGGAGCCATGGAACGTAAAGCATGATCCAGACGACACGGACTGCCTGTTTCCAAAGTTATCATAGATTGCTGACAAGAAGCATATTTCGCACCTCCGCGTAAAAGATGAGACACCGAGGAGCCTTGATTCACATCGTGAGATTCCCACAAGGAGAGGGCAGCCGGAGTCCAAGGGTGCGGATGACGACTGGTTGCAGCGGCAAGCGTGGAACCTTGGTTCAGGACGCAGTGAGTCAAAGATAGACAGGCGGAAGAGGTTGGATAGCCGTGCTCGCTAGCCGGAGTCCAGATCTACTCCTCCCCCGACTCTGGTCCATCTTAATGAGGCCATTGAGGAGGGGCCATCACACATGACAGAGGGAACGGTTTGGGAGTGGAACTCGAGAGGGAGCTTGTCTGTGCCTCGACGGGACCACGGAGCCTTTGACGCAGAAATTGCTTCTGCGGACGCGAATGAATCACGCACAGCCTCTCGGCCATTGAAGCATCTGGGGACAAACAGGCGGGAGAACAGAGAGAGGGCGTCACATCCGCGAGAGGAACGCGTAAAGATTTCCATGGACGCGTAGATGGCTGGTGGCGGCGCGTGAGGGAGTTATAGTGGCGGAGATGGGGCCGCTCGCTGCAGTGGACTGATTCAGGAATTATCCGCAAGAACCTGGAGAGGGTGGTGGGACATGCAGGCGGGGGAATAATGGTCATGATGTGAGTAAATGCGTCTAAATTGCTTCCAGAGGCTTTTTTGAGCAGGATTAATTACTCTCGTCCTTGTACACGGCGTCCTCACCAAGCGAGCGCTAGTCGCATGGGGTCAAGTACCATGGCAGCACTTGTCGTGACCTGCACTTGGATCTGCTAATGGACGAAAGGTGAAACACGCTGCTGCCATCGAAGAAGCCGAAGAAGCTGCGCGGAGGCTCTAGAAAGCCAGGCAGAAGGCTGGTCGGGATGCGGGGTCACAGCCTTCACAATTGACATCTGTACGGAGCATGCAGGAAGGATGAAGCTTCGTTCTCTACTGAGTTCGCAGCAATGATCGACAATGCACACTTGGACTGTCGTTTCATCGTTTCATCGTTTCAACACTCGCGTGCCAGGCCCGACTGTGAAAATGTGAAAACCCTCCAGCAGTCGGGAAGGCTGACGGTTGGGGCGAGAACGGCTCCGCCGGCAACTTACAATTTACTCCATGGCGAGGATGCCAATCGCGTGCTCTCGCAGGAGAGCGGTGCGAGACTGCGGTCGATAAGCGGCCGTGAAATATATATCTCCATATTCCATGTTCACGAATGGGCGCCTTCGGCGGGCAACGTATCAGATATCAATCCCAGGTTATCACCCGGTCAGGACTTCCATGTTGTACTCGGGGGTTCGAGATACGGTGCCTGAGGTGCATCTGCAGCCCGGCCGCTGCGAAGCTTGTAGCCACCGCCCTCTCTTTGGTGGGATCGATCGGGCCATCTACAGGCCTTGAGAGTCGGACGAGTGCTCTGGAGAGATGTCTACAAGCCGGCGATCAGCCTTGTGGACTCACCATCTGCATCTTGACGTTTCTGCTAGAGTAAAGTGACCGAAAGAACACGCCCGTCACATGCAGGTTACGAAACCATGTTTGCCGTCCAACGCGTCTTTTCTCTGAAATTTGGCAACGTGTATTTCAACCAGTATGGTGGCACGATAGCGACAAGGGAGTGTGGGAGTGAATCCCGTATGTGAAAATAGCTTTCTACGGTTGCCAGCATCCAGGGCTCGCAGGCGAAAAGTAACCACAGTACTACGGCCACTGGAGAAACGAGGGGGCCCAGCACGAGGCTGTCACGTTGATGGAGCTGAACGCGAGATGCTCGGCGAACTTGATGTCCTCCAAACCAAAGCAGCCGACCTATCCCAAGCATACGGCTTCGATTGGCCCTGGCCGAGGGAGTGGAGAAGCATCATGCTCTCTGGATTGCGCGATTCAAACAGCGAACCAGAAACCACGCCAGCTTGCATTCCCGTCTTTGGGTGCTCCGCAGCAGAGGTTCCAAGGATTTTCAGGAGAAGAGAGCAACTGGGTATTCCATATTTCAGGTAGCTAGCAGGTAGATCCTGGAGCAGGGGCCTCAGCTCTGACGCCAGCAGCCACGCCCACGGATTTGCGGGAGGGCGTCTGTATCTGTGAGTGGCAGACACAGGAACGAGTGCATAACTCTTTGTCAGGAAGAAGGCATCGAGAAGGCCCTTTGATTGGCCGAGGATGAGCTGATGTAGATTCATCTAAATGCACGCCAAAGAGACGAGTGCCTTGGATCTCCCGGACAGGGCCTCGCTGTCCGGGTCTAGCGAGGGCGACGCACCTCGCAACAGAAGGCGATTTACCGCTTTCGGTCTGAGGGAGGAGGAGGCCAGCGAGACGCGTCGAGGATGAAATTTGGCCGGCGTCGTGGGTGTAGCTCGCTCGCGGAGATGAACATGAGACGGCACAGGCGCATCGAGGAGAGGCAGCGGCGTATCGGTACGGAGGTATCACGACAGCGGACACAAGAGCACACAGCAGCGCAGCCAAACTGGACATGCCGCATCGCTTGTCTGGATGTCTGGATGTCTGGCCGCCCTCTGACCGTGAGACGTGAGACGTGAGACGTGGAGCTATCGCGGTACAGTGGACGGTATTGAACGGCTGCAGCTATTGCAGCAGACCGCGTACATAGTAAAGTGCCCACAGGTCAGGAAGGCCTGGCATCAGCAAGTGTCTCGAGCGCCACCACACCAGCCCACGGCCAACTTGTGGTAGCTATGCACAAGCCTTGACCTGCACACGACAGGGATGCCCGAAGCGGGTCATATTGGCCAAGAAACCAGTCCCTCCCAAGCTCGACTGCTCTCGAACGACTTCTCTCCTCCTACTCCGACACTCCCTCATCCTCCTCTCTTTTCCTCAATCCTCAATCCTCAATCCTCGGAGCCATGCAGAGGTAGGCGAGTTGTTTCGACACCCACAACTCAATCACCTTCTGACTCTCCTCGCCCACGCTGTCCTCGACCGATTCGTCCTCCCGGTCTCCTTAAAAGACACAAGACCCTCTCTAGTCGAGCTCCACGCACTCCTCCAACCCCCTCGCCAAGTTTGGGATAGTCCTGCTCGTGTGCAGTCCTCTCTCGAGCCGTTCGCCGGTCGATCGACAATCCTCAAGCCGAAGAGCTTAGCCACTATCCGTCTGTGAAGACAAGTCCTTGATCCGTAAATCCATCAACTCCTGGACAATTTCAGTTCTGGACAAAAATCACTTGGTAAGTCAGAATCCGACTACCATTCCTGCCAATGCCACAGTCTCTCCGTTCACTCGTCACCGGACTTCTCGCCATGCCACCTTGCCTTACCCAGGTCGAGCACCATTTCAGGAAGAAAGAACGACCTTATTCTCTCGCCTAAAACCTCCTTAGCAGCCGAAATTGACCCGAGTCGTCTTGCGTGGAGGCTCCTGGCCTACGATCCTCGATGATTGAACAGTCATGTGGAACACCGACCTGCGTGCTGCACATTCCAAATTTCCAAATATGGAAACTCCAATTCACTTTCTCGAGTACATTCACAACTCAACACTGGAATGGATTGTTCACGCTGGACAGCCACCTCATCAATCGTCTTGTTATCACACTAATTTTTCCACCTCAGGATACCGCCATCTCTTTCTCCCAAAGCTGTTCGCCCTGTTCATCGATTGCCATCCATCTCGTCAGTCTACCAGCAATCCCACGATTGCTTTGTGAGCATTCCCACAACGCATATCTCATCAAGATTTAGAGACTCATCATCGTTCAGGTCAAAGCCCGACTTCGCAGTCATCCGTCGATTCATCTTCTCCCTACAATAAAAAGCAAGTGGCGGACACGTTCGCTCGTGGTCTACCTTTGTGAACAATACGGCCTTTTACCTCGATCGTTCTATCGCCAACATTGTCCTGCATTCCTGAGCTCTGCTCTTGATGTTAGCAAGTGACTCGAAATTTTCGTCGTTCAAGCTTTCTCAACCACCAACATTCTTTTACTAATTGTTTAATTCCCAAGGTAGACTACACTTCGACACTACCTCAATATATGCTGACGTGGATAGCCTTTGACTCAATATACAGAGCCGATTCGTTGCCGCTCGAATTACAACTTCAAGCGCTCTCAACCGTCTCAACGCACTTTGAATTTCCCAAAACTCAGTCACTCTTTAATAATCCGTCACGCACGGAACACCTTTCCTTCAGCATTATATTTGTCTATCCCGGAGAAGACAAGCACACTCTTTACCCGACCCACAATGTCGTTCCCTCAGCACTCCCAGGCTCGCTACGGAGGCTGCGATTCCTTCTTCGTCCAGTCCGATGAAGACCAGTACTCTGTCGCCGAACGTAACCGAGAGCGCGCCCGTGCCGTTGCTCGCGTTCAGCACCGCCAAATCGGACACGATCTGTCAAAGCTCACAGCCATGGAATACCAAGAAGATATTCTGGAACATATGGAAACCATGGAGGTATGTTTTACATGCTGGACTGTTAAAACATCTGTTAACAAATTATAGTCTGAGACACTACCCGATGTCAACTCTATCGATATCCAAACCGAGATTCAATGGTACATGCGCCCTTACCTCCTCGACTTCCTCATAGAAGCTCACACTGCCTTCGGCCTGCTCCCGGATACATTCTTCCTAACCGTGAACCTCCTCGACAGATACTGCTCAAGACGAGTCGTCTACAAGAAGCACTATCAGCTCGTTGGTTGCGCAGCTTTACTCATTGCTTCCAAGTATGGCGATAAAAAAGAGAAGGTTCCGACGGTGCGGGAGCTACGTCAAATGTGTTGCCAACTATACGACGAGGATATGTTCCTTCAAATGGAATGGCATGTACTGCAGACCCTCGGGTGGGTCATTGGTCACCCTACTATTGACAGCTTCCTTCAGATCGCTCTTCAAGAATCAGCATCTGAGGGCGACGTGGAACTCCAACACATGACCTGGTACCTTTGCGAAATGGCTCTATTCCACAAGGAATTCGTTCAGACCCGACCGTCGCTGCTTGCTCGCTCAGCCCTTGCATTATCGCGCTGCATCTTGGGTCGGCCAGTCACCCGCGAAGATCGTTGGGCCGACCTTTATGACTACACAATTGTCACCAGTCTTGCGCACTTGCTTCCCCAATGCTCTCAAGTTCTTGCCCGGAAATACTGCTCCACCACATTGTCCTCAGTAGCGCACACTGTGGAGTACTTCCTCCAAGCCCAGCAGCAACGTGAAAATGCGCAACAAGCAGCGCCTCCGGCAGTCATCGAGCCCAAGGTTGAGGCCATGCATAACTTCAATGCACCCCAGACACCTCAGAAGCATCCATATGGCGCAGCTGTCATGCAACATGGATGTCTTACCCCGCCCATCACGCCGGAGAACGAACAGTTTGGCCACGCCGGCTATGTCAAACAACAATACTACAACAACGGGACCACATCTTTCCCACCAACCCCAACACCACAACACCCGTCAACTATGTCGGAAAGCTACGAATACACAACATACCTCCAACCTCACCATGTGCAATAGTCTGAGTCTCATAGCTCGATCCACTCACAATGTCGATGATGTGCCACAACCCGCCCTCAGTCGAAGCTTCATTACGTGTCCCAGCGGACTTCGTCAATGTGTATCACAACCTGTGCCCGAGCGTCTGAGCGTTCTGCTTTTCTGCATTTGCAAGCGTTGCCATGATTTTTCTTTAATTTTCTAAAGCGTAATCTTTTCTGTCGGAATACAATACAAGGCATGTCCTATCAGAAGGGTAGACGAAAAAGCAACGGATGTTTTCATAGTGTGCTCCTTCGACGATGGGAAAAGGCGGAGGCGGTGCAGCTGCGCGTCTCCTGCCTTCGAACGAGCAAGGGATGGAAGGGAAAATTGACACACCGGCACGGCCTCTTGCACTTTTCAGCGTTACCCTCTAACAAGATTTTCTTCCAGCAGAGCAGATGTTCCATAATCCTCATCTGATTCACGTTTGTTCATATATAGTCTTGCAAGTAGGGACGGTGTAAGAGGTCTTGGCTCGCTTTGCGAGCAACAAGCCTGGATGGCTTACAGATTGGCAGCAGCAGTAGTTAGCTGGCGTACAAGGAAATCAAAACTGCCGTTCAATCAATCTCTGCCGCGTCTTCAGCACGATATCAGTTTTATCTCCCATGCGATCCTTTCGTCTATAACACGGATTTTATTGCAGCCTCACCCGGCTAGAACTATACGAGTCTGTGCCGAGCAGGCGGGTTCTTGACCTGCCGGATCAGGTTAGGCAGCACGTGATGGACCATCATCCTCGTGCAAATCATGCCGCACGTCAAACAACTGATATTCCCGCGGCGATATATCAAACACAATCAATTGGCTCTTGGCTTGTGTAGATGTCTATATCATGACGACTGTCTTTGCCGACAAGGCATTTGTGGCATAGCCTCAATGAGGTTTTCCAGTCGGTCGCAAGATTGTGCTGCATCTTGGTTGGAAGAGGGAGGCGAGGTCGATAGCTTGCACTGCTTATCTGGATGAACGACGTTTACAAGTACGTTCCGGGCTCGTCATCGCCGACGGTGTGAATTCATCTATTCTTTAGTAAGGGTTGTGAAGGACTACAATCTACATTGACTCCAGCCTCTTTCCTCCCCTTCACCTTTGCTCGAAACAAATCTACGGCTGTTGGTTCATACCCAGCTACCCGACATGATGGCTATTACAGCGATTCGAAGCGCTTACCTGCTGTTGACTCTGCTGTTCCTCAACGCAACCGTATCCGCATGCGTGCAAGGCAATGCGGGTAAGTCGATCATTGCTAGTTATACAGCCCTGCGAACCGCTGACCAAGCAGGACAAGAACCACCTGCAGTTTTCCCACGCTTGATTGACATAACGATAGATGAATTGGCTTCTGGACTCGCGAACAGATCATTCTCCAGCGTAGATCTTGTCAAAGTAAGCCCAATCATCTTTCAGTCAAGACCATGCCCGATTATTTGGAATCCTTGATCCATGGACCGAGGACTCAGAAACCCATTGTTCCGTGATCTTATTTGCTCACATCAACTCCCTCAAAATTGTGCTTCACCACTTTTCACTCTGCGCTCGGCCTGCACACTCAGATAAGGCCAACTTTTCGCCTCCTTTTCGCCTCATCGATTCTCACGCATTGATAGGCATATCTCGCGAGGATACAGCAAGTCAATGGAACCCTCCACGTTGTCACCGAGGTCAACCCTGATGCTTCAACCATTGCTGCTCAGCTAGACGGAGAGCGTGCTAATGGCACGATTCGCGGGTACGCATTACGCACCCGAGTTTCACCGCTCTCCAAAGTCGATCTGATGTTTTTAGCCCTCTACATGGTGTTCCGATATTGATCAAAAATAATATCGCTACATTTGACAAGATGAATACCACCGGTGCGTTTTCCATTCATAGACGCGTCGCGTTCTAGTCTGACGAGATGTGACTAGCCGGCTCCTGGTCATTACTGGGAGCGAAAGTGCCCCGCGATTCCGCTATCGCGTCGAAACTGCGAGCGGCGGGCGCAATCATTCTCGGCAAAACGAATCTAAGTCAATGGGCAAATTACAGGTCGTCTAACTCTAGCAACGGCTGGTCGGCACTTGGCGGGCAAGTGTACGGCGCCTACTATCCGCAACAAGATCCTTCTGGGAGTTCAAGTGGCTCAGGCGTTTCATCGGCGATTGGGCTTGCTCTTGCCTGCCTGGGTACAGAGGTGGGTGGCACTGAGACATGTTCTGAATCCTTAAGTTAATATAACCAGACGGACGGTTCCATTGTCTCACCATCCGAAAACAGCAATCTTGTCGGTATCAAGCCCTCGGTGGGGTTGACCTCCAGGAACCTCGTGATTCCGATATCTGAGCATCAGGATACGATTGGGCCCATGGCCAGGACTGTCAAAGACGCGGCATATATCCTCCAAGCCATCGCCGGCGTAGATCCGTACGATAATTACACATCGGCCATTCCGAACAATGGTGTCCTTCCAGACTATGTGGCTGCTTGCAATTTTTCCGCCTTCAGCGGTGCCAGGATCGGCGTGCCACGCAACGTGCTGAGCCTCTTCTCTGACAACACCACCGGTCCTCTAATTGATGCTTTCAATAAGGCGATAGGCACGATCAAATCCGCAGGTGCTACCATCGTAGACAACACCAATTTCACCGGGGCAGAAGCCTTCCTCAACTCGACCGCAGAGACACTCGTGCTGAACGCCGATTTCATCTCGAACCTAGCCAGTTATCTCAGCCTGCTCTCCTACAACCCAAACAACGTCACCTCACTGGCCGACGTCCGCAACTTCACGCACGCCGATCCACTGGAGGCCTGGCCCGACCGAAACACCGCCATCTGGGACGGAGCCTTGTTCACGCAAGGCTGGAACAACACTGATCCCAGGTTCTGGGCCGCGTACCAGCAGGACCAGTATTTCGGCGGTGCAGGAGGCTTGCTCGGGGCCATCGCCAATCACAGCCTCGACGCCGTCATCCTCCCGACTTCTTTTGCTTCGAGCTGGGCCGCCATTGTGGGGGCCCCCATCGTCACCGTGCCTCTTGGCTTCTATCCCGCGACCACACCCGTCACCATGAACGGGAGGGGCAACCTTGTGGCCAAGGGTCCCAACATCCCGTGAGTTTTTTTTTTCTCTCTCTTTCATTTTTACGATAACGAGGCAAGACTGATTTGTTCGCTAGGTTCGGGTTGAGTTTCCTTGGCGCGAGGTTTACTGAGGCGAAGCTAATTGGGTTCGGGTATGCCTTTGAGCAGCGGACTATGGTTCGAAATAAGGTTCAGCCGTATATCGTGCCTAATATCGAGTTGAAGGATATTGTTGGGAAGTAGTGAGACGTATGTTTCGAGATCTTTGCTTTGGCCGGCATTTCTTGACGAGGCGTTGATAGTAATACATAATGCTGTGAGGGAGACTACGTCGAAAATAGCTAGAGATGCATTTTTGCTAATCTGGATAATTCGAACGTATCTCCCGTACACATGCCATCTGTATTTCAGTGCTAGCATGCAAACAATGCACGGCACAATAAAACAAACATTATCACATTAATCGTGAATCCTAATAATCACCTCATTCAAACTGGCCCCATCGTCCATGAACAACTCAAGAAGACCCAGTCAGTACGGAAGTAACCACAAACGCTCTTTTCAAGTACTGGTAGCCGTAGCCAACGGCGGCGCAACCTCAGCAATCAAATTCACCCTAGCGCAGGTACTCGGAATGGTGACATTGGACGCATAGCTGACGAGATTGAAGAGCTGCGGTACACCATGTGACCAATCACAGACGATCCAGCCCCCGATCGCAGGAGTAACCGTGACGAGGCTGTTATCGGCGTCGAGTTTGAAGTCGCCAGTCCCGTAACCGCCGTTTATACCGACCTATGGTGGGTATTCAGTAAGATGCTATCATTATGAAAAAGAGAATTGGAGGGAGGATGGAGGGAGGACAAGCGACGTACAGGATACCATAAATCGTAACTCGTCCCTGTTCCCCAGGAGACGCCAAAGGCAACGGTGCTCGTGTCGGTGGGTTCGAACCAGCGGAGTTGGGTGCCGTTGAACCAGCCTCGGTGGGGGTTTAGAGGCGTGGGTTGGAATGTTGCGGCGGAGAGACCGGCGCCGGTGTGGTAGGCCACCATGTACAGGTTGTCATATTTTGCTTTGTCGCTCTGGTTGGGAAGGACGCTGGAGCGGAAGTAGTAGTAGGTTGTATCTGCGGGGGGCAGTGTTGATTGTGGGGAGGGGAGCGCGGAGGTGAGGGATGCTGTGAGGGCGAGTAGGGCAGTGGAGAACCTCATGTTGTAAGTCGGTTTTGGTTGTGTTTCTTGGGGTTTTGGTTGATTAGATTGGACTTGGGTGAACTGTAGGAGAAGATAGACGGTGATCGTATGATTTGAATATGGGATGAAGATTGTGAAGATATATTGATGCTTCATAGCTCTCGTGATCGGTCGCTCTGGTCGTGCTATAGAACCCACGAGTTATGAGGTCACACCATGTCGCTCAATGGTTCACATGCCGTAGGATCGCTCTCCATCTCCGTCTCGCCTCCGCGCGAAGTGACATGCGCCACAGTGCATAGAGGGAGATCCGCGCTCCAAAAGGTTAATCAGGCTATTCTTAGTATGTTAATTGCGACCAAAACATTCCCACCAAACTCATTCAACCATTCTTCGCAACAGAGATTCGCCTCCATCAGCACCATCGTAGATCCAATAATAGACCGGCGGAGAAATAGTGGTGATGCGCGAACGTAGTCTGCAAACCTTGGTGACCAATGATTGTCGGCGCTGGTCGAAGCCAGGCCTGGCGTTGAGGCTCAAGGCATCATGTGCGTGAATTCGGTCCATCTGTCTGGCGCGTTCCATTCACCTCTCAACATCCGAAGGTAACCTCGGATGGGACGGAAAAACTGAAATGGCTCGAGAGACAATTGGTGTAATCGAGACTCCTCGTCGCCGTGGTCAATCAATCTTGCCTTCGTCGTTGTTATAGCAAAAGATGTTTTAAAGCCATGTGGCAGTGCTGAGCGGACGGAATCCGGTCACGGGTTGCATAGCCGCAAATCTGCCGCCGAATACAGTATGCGGAAATTCTTAGCGTTAATAGCTTCTTTGATCGAAAGCTCATGGTTCATGTATAGTGGACACTTGGGAATGAGGTGTGGGAAGGAAGGAAGAGTAGGTGCTCGCTTTAAGGGGCAGAAGTTCGTCATGGAGGGAAGAAGAGGGGGAATTACGAAGTTGTAGAAGGCCCGGCTAGCAGTTTTTCGTATATATACTAGACAATCGCCGCCGTTGGCCAGCAAATGACTATGACAAGCTCAGCTTGGCAATCTTCCATAGTCTAGTGGTTATGATATCCGCTTGTCAACCTCCGCTTGCAATAAGCACGGATAACAATTCGCGGATGGCCCGGGTTCGATTCCCGGTGGGAGAGTCCTGTGGTTCGCAGACTCGAATGTCATACTTTTTTATTCCCTCTCCAGTTCCTATTCCTTTTTACTAACGTAACCCATAACTACTTACTTTCTACTTTTAGCATAAATTTTAATCTTAAGAATAACTTTCTATTCTCTACTTTCAATCTGCTTATAAATTTACTGCTATAATTCATGTCTTACTAACTACGCTTAGAGGTTTGGCACGTCTTCGTATTAATCGTCTCGACTTTTTGGCCATATAACGTGGTTGGGAACTTACTTCCTTATAGTACTCTACTAAACTCTACTATACCACCTCCGTAAACTTGCGCGTGCTCGGACTTCTACACGGCGCGAAGCTTATTTCTACCTCGACAAATGCCTCTCAGAGATGAAATAGTGGTGGAGGTGGTATTATCGGAGGCGGACCAAATACACCCAACTACAGTCCACGGAGCGCAGTACCACGGCGTGAGCTGTTCTACAGCCCTCTTGCTTGGGCAAGCGTACACTTCGGGCAACTGCGAGCAAACACTGTCGCGGCGGACAAAGGCCCAGTCTCCTTCCAATGGCGTCCTTCAAACCAATCTTCCCACCAACCTCCATCCCGCGTCCCTCACAGCATGCCAAGAACGCGTCATCACGTGGCCATACAATCCGCATCCTCCGAGATCAGCTTTCAGTCCTCTCATGGCTTTGTCTCGGGGCCTCGTTCAGTGGTCTGCTTTACGCCGTTATTGGCAGACTGGCTTTTGTCATCCCAGTCCTGATACTTGTCACAAAGATCATGGATGTATACCTTCAAGTAAATGGCTACCGAGAAAACCCATACATGACTGACACCATCATCCCGAAAACATGTGCTCAGATCCCAAATGCTGATGGAACGTTTGGGCCCGTCGCCGCAAATGATCAAATCTGTGTTTTCCTCGTCGGAGCGCGCTGTTCGCAGTAAGTTTCTTTTCACGAGGTCAAACAACGTCATCTACCTTTTCTAACACGAAGCTCAGTCCAGCAGGCCTCCTCGGCCCGGGCTTCAAAGAATTGGGCGACTATTTCAGCCAACTCTGCACCTCCCTTGAATCCAACCGTACCAAATTCGGTTTCTTATCCGCATCGGATTGGATCGCCAACGCCGAGCGCGCAACAAACAATACCCTCCTCACAATCATGTACTTCAAATCTCCGGAAGGTGTGCGAGACTTTGCGCATAGCAGTCTTCATCTTGAGGCTTGGGAGTGGTGGAAGACGCATTTGAAGGATTATGGTCATTTGAGTATCTTTCATGAGATGTTTGTGGTTCCGAGGGGGAATTGGGAGACGATATATGATCATGCGGAGCCCATGCTTATGGGGGCGTGTCAGTGGGATGTTGGTGGCGGGAGATGGGTTGGGGGCGTGGTGGATGCATCGGAGGGGGTATTGAAGAATAGTAAGGGGAGGATGGGTGTGAAGATGGGGTAGAGATGGGGTCCTTGACAAGCTGGGGAGAATTGAGCCGTCCTGCTTGGGATTGATCATGGAGAATAGCTGCCATTGTTCGAGAAAGTGTCCGAGAAAGTAAATGGCTCGAAAGTCTGGCTGGAAAGCCGATCGAACGACAAATCAATTTATCCAGTCTGTTTCTACATTTCGCAACATGAACAACAACGGCACGTGAACACCACAAAGCCAAGTTCCCACCCTACACATCCAACCCAGCAGCAAGCAAAGCAGAGCTCTTCGCAATCTTACCCGCAATAGAAGAAATCGACACCGCAGTCATAACATCGAACAAACTAATCTTAGCCTGCGCCTCCTTCAAGGCCCAACTGATGAAAGTGACAGTATCAAGAGAACTGATGCCGTAAGAAGACAAAGAACGGTGCTCGTCCACTTCATTGACAGGTACTTGCTGCAACTTTGCCACAAGCCCCTTGAGTCCAGTCGTTACCAGCTCGACTGCCTGATTGAGTGTCGTCGCCGAAGGTAATGTTGTCGCTAGTTTCGTAGTATCCTTCTGGTTCTCGATGGGCAGAGATTTCTCATCCGAAAGGTCGATTTGAGCCATGATTGAGAATCGAGGGTCGTCTTCGAGGTAAAAAGGAGTTGCGATGCCGTGCTGTTGGGCGCTCCCTCCTGTCGCAATGGCAGTAATAATTTGTGGATCGGATTTTTTGGAAATGTCGGAGGATATGGCTAGACGCATAAGCTGATGGAACTCGGCTTCTTCGATACCGTATGGTACGACCCAATCTTGCAATCCTTCCACCATTCCCGTTTCTGCCAAAACGCCAATGTCTCTCATTATGCCTAGATCGATTGAGACACCTGCTAGGCCCTTTGCTCTTCGATAGCGTGCCAGGCCGTCTTGGAAGGCGTTGCCGGAGTTGTAGTTTGCTTGTCCGCGATTGCCAAAAACACCAGCAAACGAACTTAGCATGATGAAGAAGTCGACCGGTATTTCGGCAAGCGCTGAGTGTAAATTCCATGAGCCGAGGACCTTGCCTTGAGTGGCTTCTTTCCATTGGGTATAGGTCATTTTTGCGAAAAGAGCGTCACGAAGTACCATCGCGCTGATGATCACTCCTTTCAGAGGACCAAGTTGCTTCTGACAATCTGTAATAGCTTGATGTACTGCATCAGCCGAGACGATATCGCACCTGCAGCTCGAAACCTCCACTCCTCGTAGCTCGAGATCACGAACAAGCTTCTTTGCGCTCGCTGAGGCTGGACCCGATCTTGAGACAAAGCATAGCTTTCTTGCCCCGAGGTCTGAGAGGAGCATAGCGACGCTTCGACCTACACCTCCAAACCCACCAACAAGCATATAAGCTGCGTTTGGATCGAGACTCAACGTAGCTTGTGGTTTAGACACAGGAACTATGTCACTTGGAGAAAAGGTTAGAATGACATCCTGATCTGCCTTGCCAGCTTTGTGTGGAATCGTCTCGTTACAAAATCGCGAAATAGTCTAGGTCGTAAGATCAGTGAGGAGGTCTTGACTCAACAAAAGTACGATTGTCACGGCAGCAATGCGGATGGGGATAACGTTCGGGAGTATTAGGTAGATGAAAGACTTACCACACTATTGATAATTGTTTCCGTGAGCGTCAAGATACCTTTCTTCACGAGATCGAATCCTTCATGTAGCATTTTAGCGGCCAGCACCGGTTGTTCACGCTGAATGTAACCACGATCGACATAGTGTACCGTTTCCAAGCGCCGCAGGGGCTTTTGTGAATTTTGAATAGCCTCGAGACTGTCTTGGTTGCCAATAAAAATCAGCCGGGCTTGCGGTGCAAAACAGACAGACAAAGGCTGTAAATTGTGCGCGTTAAGGGCGTGTACGATCACATCCACGCCCCGATCGTTTGTCGCGGCAAGGATTTCCCGCTCGTAGGATATTGAGCCCAATTCGAAGATGGCAGAGTTTGGGATACCATAACGCGTGTTAAGCAACTTCTTTTCAGCCAGTGTCGCAACTGTCACAAGAAGTTTGACCTTCGAGTCTAGCGCAACTTGTATGGCAGCTTGTCCAATCTGCTGAACAGCATCATGGATGAGAACCGTGTGCTCCATTGCAATATGCGCAAGGTTGAGCAAGCTGTACCATGCGAGACTAGAAGTGCTGGCAAGTGACACTGCTTTGTCGAAAGCCATGTTTTCTGGAAGCTGCTCACATAGCTCGGATTGAAGCCTAGTGTGAGATCGAACGGGCGAGTATTTGCAGAAGACGACCCTGTCTCCAATGTGAAGGGCACGCACGTCGCTCCCAGCGCTTCGTACAATGCCTGCATGGTAAAAGCTATAGAGGTCATCGTCGTTGTTTAGGGGACTGACCATGTTAGATTGAAATTGTGCGTGAAATGAGGTAGGAACGTACCATATCGAAGTGACCCTAATCTCAACCTCAACTTCTCCAGATCCAAGCGCCTCGTTGAGAGGGGTCACGGGCAGAATCGAGAGTTTGGAGCGGTGATCAGCTGCAAAGCTGACCTCGAACCCTCCCTCTATATCCGATATGAGCATCTCGGCCACATCGTTGGCGTCGTTTGTATATGAGCTGTTCAATCGCTGATTCAACTGCGAGTCTTCAACGACACGATTGATACAGATCATGTCATCTTTGATGATGTATTCCTGTTCCACGGCAGAAGATCCGATCAGCTTAGCGAAGAGTTCGCAGAATTTGCCAGCAGATGTAGTTGACGTCAAGTTGACGCCCACAGTATAGAATTTAATACCAGGCTGCTCATTGCGGATCGTTCGTGCAAATCCCTCCACGAGATTGTTCATAGGATCTTCTGCGTTGTATAGCCACAACATTTTGTGAGAATCAACAGCAATGGCTTTGAACGCATCAAAAGTCCTCTCATCCATTTGTGCTAGTACGGGTCTGCTAAGTTCCATCATGGATATGCAAATTTCATGTTCCAGGGGTATGGCGCTGCCACCCCAGACTTTTTGAGACACGCTATATCCATGGCTCTCGAGAGAAGTGACAAGCTGACTTTGGAGTATGATGGTCGCTTCGGAAGGGGTTGGAGACCGTATGACCAGAACTGTTCTAGCCTTATCTGCAGGTTTCCCTAGATTTTATTAGCCCCAGGAAATATTTGTGACGGACACGTTTCGGAATTGCCAAAATTCGTGTCCGCCTTTATGTTGAGGACAATGACTTACTCGATTGGGTATTCTGCAATGGTCCTGCTGGATTTGACTTCTCCGACTGACTTGATGGATATGTAATGGTCAAAGCTAAGTCGTTCACTTCGACGACGGCATTGTCGGAGAACAATCTGGTGATGGAAGAAATATTATGCCTGCTTGATCGCTCCAGAGTACAGATCACGCCTCCAACCTTTATCATTGTTGTCATATTTTTCTGATTGACGATGCCTGTGTCAATTTGCTGTGGGTTCGCAACTATTAGGATATCCGCCTTAACATCACTGAGATCAATGAACTCGAGCAGGCCAGCAGTGGAATCATTTGATTTAAGCGCGATCGAGGGGATTTTGCGTATTCTCAGCGACCCGGTCTTGTCTGGGCAGTACATCAAATATTTGGATGTCGACAGGACGTGCTGGATACATAGCCTATGAAAGACTGCATCTTCAGCATTTTCATCCGGAACAAGCTCGGCGATGATCAGATTAGGTTTCGAGAAATGTAGCATAGCGATGTACTGTAAGAATGTAAGCCCGACTTCTTTCTTAGTCGACAAATTGACGACTGAGAAAAGCCAATTAAACTCACCTGAGAGAGTCTGTCATACACGTTGCCTTGCGAAGACTCCAAGTAAAATTGTTGTTGTCTCAAAGTGAGAAAGTCGATTGCTGGCATACTCAATGAAGAACTGCAAAGTTTCCTCTTGGAGGCCAGCATATTTCCCCCAGTTGGCACCTCAGTGAACACGAAGCCCACCATTTCTATAGCTAAAGACTGGCTGCTGGAGTCATGAATCGAAAAGTCAGCCGTGACTTGCGTCCTCACGTCATTTGTCATGGTGCATTGTCCTGCCATTGCAGAAACAGGTGAGTCTTGGATATTTAGTGAGACGGACATGATATCAATTCTCGAAGGAAGCATGACAGCCCTCATACTATTGATATCCGTGTCGATGGCCGCAAAGCCGGCGTGAATAATGGCATCCAATAGGATTGGGTGGATGACCTTGAAGGTCGAGTTGCTTGAAGCATTTTCAGGCATTGTAACATCAAAAGAACATTGATCAGTTCGGTTGCGTAGGGATGTGACGAGTGCAAAGTTCGGGCCATAGTCGAGACCAAGCTCTCCAAGTCTTGTGTAGAATTGGTCGGTTTCGATAACACTTTCGCAATCCTCGACAGCCCTCGAGTACTGCTCTCTGTTCTTGTGCCCTCTGCTCTTATCTCCCTCTGTAGCGTCCTCCACTTGAACAAATCCGGTGCAGTTGTTGACAGCGTTCATCGCATCCGGAAAACTTGCGATGACAAACTGAATCCATGAAGAATTTGAGAATGAGCCGTCAGGCGAAGTAGACTGAAGAGTGATGGTGCACTCTGTCACTATGCTGCTTGCTAGTTCCAGCGCAGAGAGAAACTCAACGTTCTTCAGATGCAAGATTGCGTTATGTGATGGTCTCAAGATTTGCAAAGCTGCCTCCATGGCCATAACGAGATATCCAGCCCCGGGAAATAGTACAGATCCTAAAATCTTGTGATCGGCGATCCAGGATTGGTTGGCAAGATCGATGAAATTCCTCCACTGTTTGATTCCTGGGGAAACGATGGGAAGCGGAGTTCCGAGCAGACTGTTTGGTGGCTCTTGACGTTGTCTATAATGGCGTGCCAAACGCGACTCACCCCAATGAGACTGAAGGTGGTTCCACGGGTAGGGAGGAAAATCTAACAATAATGCGGCAGGCTGCTCAACAGCAGTGCTATTGGGAAGTTCCTCTCCCTATTGAAATGCGATTAGTGACTGTACACACTAAAGTCTCGGAGCACAAGGCAGTAGTAGACTTCGCTCGACTAACCTTTGAAGTCGCTGCGATTTCTCCAAGTCCATTCACAGCTAGCACGTCGATGCGAGCGCCTAGGCTCAACAATTCGCCTGCCAGGTTGGCAGCCGTATCGATTCCATTCTTGTCTCTGATAAGAGGAGAAAGATATGGGATGTTTTTTATCCCAATTACTTCGAGGCTTTGCAGAGTAGGGTTTTCCAACGCGGGATGAGGGCCAATCTCGATGAGCACATCAACAGCGTTCGATTTCACTCGCTCGCCATGGCGAGTTGGCCTCACGAGCTCTTGAATGGCAGGATAAAACAGTACTGGAGACACCAAATTTCTGACCCAGTAGCCTGGCCCCAATTCGTCGGAATGTGCCAAGGTGCCTGTGACGCTAGAGTACATATTACAAGGAGTCGGTTCCTGCTGTGTAAAGACAGAGTCCAAAGATTCCATATAATCGTCCTGCACCAAGCTCATATGAGGTGAGTGGTACCTGGGCAAACTGATTAGCTTCATGATGGGTACCTTTCGTCCAACAGATCCAAGACTAGAAGATGTGCATTGAGCTCGACGTACGCTGTGTCTACCCTCAACAATCGGGCAAAAAGCTGGCGCTCGGCAAGAGCCCCAATCAGCTTCTCCACTGCCAATCGGTCACCGGTTATAGTCGTACTGGACGGTGAGTTCTTGCAGGCTATGCAGACTTCGCCTGGCTCAATCTCAGAGATCAGTTCCTCGATGTACTCCGATGTTGCGCCCACGGCAGCCATCGCTCCATCGAGGTGTGGGGCCACAGACTTCAAGCTGCCAGCCACTTGACCTCGCCAGTAAGCAACGGTCCAGGCATCTTCGCGAGAAAGCGCTCCTGACGCGAAAGCAGCTGCGATTTCACCTGAACTATGACCACAAACTGCAACTGGCCTGACTCCCCACGAGCGCAATAGTTCTACCAAGGCAACCTGTAGTACTGTGCATAGACTCTGGCTAAACTCTGCCAAACCGAGCCTAGAGCCTTGCTTCTCCTTCCGCAGCTCTTCACAAGCCGACCACGTGCAGCCTAACTCCAATGTCATGAAGGAGTCTGCAGCTTCTATGCTTTCCTGGAACACCTTGTAGATGCCAAGTTGAGCGCCCATCATAGCCCATTGTGACCCCTGACCGGTGAAGATAAACCCAACGCGTGGTTCTTGAGACTGTATACGATCCGGAATTCTTGTGGGATCCAGCTCAAGTTGCCGCACAAGGGAGGTCGTAGATGACGCAACTAGAAAATTCTTCCACTGTAATCGAGACTTTTTGCCGAGGGTGTTTGCTAGATCGCGGAGAAAACTGTCCTCTTGGATTTTTTCGGATAATGCATCTTTTTTCTTCTTTATATAAGATAGCAATGAAACTCTCATTCGAGTAATTCCATCACGGTCTTGAGCGTAAATAGGGAAGAGGTAGGCGCGTTTCGATATGTGAAGGTCATTCCGATCCTGCACCCGGTAGTCTGCGTTGGACTTCTTTCGCGCAAAGTAGGTCGAAGTGTCTTGCAGAATGACGTGAGCGTTTGTCCCTCCATATCCAAAGCTGTTCACGCTAATCTGTCGCAGGCCAGTGGTTGGATAAGCACAAAGACTAGTGGGTACTGCCAGGTTCCAATTTTCGAAAGGGATGTCAGGATTAGGATGATTAAGGTGGATGTTCGGTGGAATAATGCCATGTTCAATTATCAGGACGCTCTTGATGATCGCTGCCAGGCCAGCTGCGGCTTCCAGATGACCAATCTGTGACAGAGGTTAGGAATAGGTGGTATCGAACACGTACAAGCAATTCATTGAGTGCTATCTGAAGTTCAGGTCCCATCCGGATAAACTTACATTCGCTTTGACCGAACCAATTAACAACTTATTTGCCGATGTTCTCCCTCTTGCTAACGAGCGTGAGAGAGCCAATGTCTCAATTGTATCTCCCTGTGCAGAGTCAGCAAGTAGGTACTGTCGCGATCCTGAGCTGTAAAACACGGTCTGGAGGTTCACTTACGGCCTGTGTGCCAGTACCATGTGATTCTACATAACCCGTGTCGCTCATTTTGAGATTTGCCATTGCATACGTCTCTCGAATAAGATCCTCCTGTGCTTCGGCACTGGGCGACGTAAAGGAGGTTGATCTACCTCCATCTTGATTGCAAGCGGAGGCGCAAATGACGGCACGAACGCTATCTCTCCCTTCAACACATTGGCTTGCTCGTTTGAGTACAATGGCAGCTATGCCTTCACCACGACCTGGCAAAAGTAAGCTTTGATGTGGGGTGTTCGCACTCGGCGAACCATGCAAAAAACCAACCGTATCCATCGGCAGCAGCATCGAACGATTTAGACTTGCCGTCTGAGGATAAAAATCCTTGGGCACCAAAGAACAGAAAAACTTCTGGACTCAACAGAAGATTGCATCCTCCCACAATCGCAGTGTCGCATTCTCCGTTCCTGATGCTTTGACATGCCAGATGAAGTGCGACCAAGCTTGATGAACAGGCTGTATCAACTACGAAACTTGGACCTTGGAGATTCCAAATCCACGAAATGCGGTTTGCAAGCGATGTGGCTTGTAGTCCAGTTGCAGACAGCGCAGGGGCTCTATCGAGGACAAATTGATTAGAACATGTTATGGTACATCCAAGGTGCCTCTAGCGATTGCCTCGTCCAATGCAACCGCTTTCAGCCCAAACTCACCGATCCGGATCTCTGTAGATGAGGCTTTTGTAGTCAGACGTGAAATGGGCCATGAAAACTCCCATTCGTGTTCCAGATACGCTCTCGGGCGATAATCCAGCAGATTCAAGGGCCTCAAATGATACCTCTAGCATAAGTCTATGCTGAGGGTCCATGGAGGCCGCCTCAGCTGCCGGGATACCGAAAAAAGCTGCATCGAAATGGGACGCATCTTCCTCGAGAAAATGAGCACCTTCGACGTGCTTGGATAGATCGGTCCAGTATGCTTCGGACTTGAACCGTTCTGCCGGAATTGGAGACCACGCAGCTGTGAAATAAGTCGGTATGGTGTATGTCATTCGCGTTGCGCACCTCGCTTACACTCTCCCCGGCATATGGACGCCCAGAAAGACGGTATGTCGGATCCTTTGCCTGGGAATCTACAGGACAAGCCAGTAATGGCAACTTCAGGAGAGCCCATGCCAACAGTGCTGGTGGGCAAAACAACAAATTAACGGTCCAAGCATCCTACGCTGTCGTAGTAGTGTATAAAAAAGATGGTCGCCACGGAGTTGCTGTCAGTCTCCATTGCGTCTCGTATTTGCCAATGCCGATGCTAATCGCACCCAAAATATAAGTATATGTCCACCTCCACCGAACAGCAAGGAGCGAGAGATGGAACGAGAGGCCATCGCTTAGCACTGTTCAATTTCTGCCAGACTCGCCAATCCTAGTTCAAATGTGAAAATTAGCCGTGATCATCATTCTCGATCTAGGACAATACCGCAGTAAGAACGCATCATTGACTGCTCTGCCATGGACACCACATTTATTTGTTTGGTCCGTGGATAGTTAGGCCGGCCATGTTGTCCCGGGATTCTCGAATAACATGCGATGATGTGCGGATAAAGGTGCGCCCAGACTATGATAGGCTGTATCGTGAAGCCGTGGAAAGATTTGTTCACTCTTGGCACACGTGCTCAAGGCTTTTGAGCAGAAGTTCTGTCAAGCTCCAGCTTCCTCCAGGTCTGGAATACCGTGCTGACTCAGTCAAAAAGATTAGGGTAGAGAAACCACTCGTATCTCTGCGGTAGTCAATGCATATGCCTGACAAGTTCCCATTGGGCAAGTCACGGCATACCTGGCGAGCGTCCCTAGACCAAATGCTGGCACAAGAAGAGCAAGCCGTGTTCTTTGATAATACTCCAATCCCGGACCACCAGCCGCCGTCTTTTCAACACAATACTACACAGTGTCATGGATTGTGAATCTCTCATCGAGATCCTTCTTGGCATCATCGCGGAACAGTGCGAGATCTCGCGGACATCCCTGGACGATGAAACAGATATGCAAGAGCTCGGAATCGGACCAATTTTGGCTTCTGAAATTGCGGCTCAATATCTAGCGGCCACGGGAATCAAAATCAGCACAGATTTACTCTCAGATCCAGAGGTTAGTATAGCGAGGCTGGAGGACTATGTCACATCGCAAACTTCACCGCGCGATGGCATTCACGCCACCAAGACCAACGATTTGCCTTCGAGTAAGCCGTTGACCAATCTAGCCATTCCATTGGCGATCCCGATCCAAGAAAGCCCGGATCCGACCCCAGGTATCTTGTTTATGCTTCCGGATGGCTCAGGCTCAGCCTTGTCGTATGCAACACTACCACTGATATCGGAACACCTGACCATCTATGGCTTGAACAGCCCTTTCCTTCGAAGTACGGATGGTTTTGGGTCTATAGAAAGTCTTGCAAGAATTTGGACCACCGAGATTGTCAAGCTCCAGCCGAAAGGTCCTTACAAGCTCGGAGGTTGGAGCGCAGGTGGTTACTATGCCTTCGAAGTCGCCAAATCGTTACAGCAGCGAGGTGAAGAGGTGGATACGATGGTTTTGATTGACACACCTTGCAGAGCAATTTACGAGGCGCTGCCCATTGAGGTGGTGCATTATCTCGCCTCAGCAAACTTGATGGGGAATTGGGATGCTGGAAAGACTCCACAATGGCTTCTAAACCACTTTGATTCAAGCATTCAGGCTATTGAGAATTACCAGCCAACACCCTTTTCGGGTTCCTCCTCAACGAAAATTTTCATTATTTGGGCTGCGGAGCCCGTTTTCGGAAAGGGGGAGGCCGAGAAGACTGGTATAGACCTACGTCCACAAGTATGCAAGTTCATGTTGGTGGATCGCAGTGACTTTGGGGCACAAGGCTGGCATACACTTCTACCTGGAATGACTTTGGCGTCAGTCAAAACACCCGGTAACCATTTCACAATCATGAGTCCGGAGAATGTGAGTTCATCGACCTTTGAAGGTTTTCTTCATGCTTACACACGACAGTGCGATATATTTGGGACTGTTCTGCGAGATGTTTTTACTTCAAAGCAGGAAAGAGTTCACAGATGGAATTATGATATTTGAAAGAGTTGACTCTAGATCAGGGTTGGACGGACCTTCTTGAAAATTGTCAACAAGCCATTGTAATGTAGATTATTATTGCTGCTGTGCTGATAACAAATGAAAAGCAGTGAAAACGAAGTTTCTATGCGAGATGAAACAATAAATGAAATCGAATATTAGAGGTTCCTCTCGTCGAAAACATCCCGATCAAGTCTTACAGCCTTGATCATGCAGCCATCTCTGCAATGATATCCCTACACAAATGTGTCTCATTGTTGAACTAAAAAGACTTGGTATCAGTATCGACGACCATATCAAACATTGCTGAATCAAATCTCACCTTGAAGAATGTATCACTTTGGAAATCCTCATAGCGACATTCAGCATGAGGGAATTCCTTTCTCCAATCCTGCTGCTCAGCCGCGACAGATTTCGACAACGGAGGCGACTGCTTGGGAAGCAATACAACCGATCTACCTGGATAGGACTTCCAGGTTGGATTTGGTGAGTAGCATTCCAGGATCTCGCGCAGTAATTGAGCCCTAGCAGCTTTGGAAATCTCTCGAGGAGTAGTTGGTGTCCGCTGTACCTTGGACTGCCGAGATGAAATCGCGGTGTTCATCCTTGGATTGATGAGTAGCAGCCCAGACACATGCTTAGATTTCTCCAAAAGGTTTCTTGCGACCTCGGATGCAAAGATAGCGCCGGTACCGATGCCTCCAAGCATGAAAGGACCTTCTTCCTGCCTAGATAATATGACGCTGGTGTAAGATTCGATAAGCGATGCCATATTCGGAAAATGGCTGTCTGGTTCCTGTGCTGAAAGTTGCAATTCGATTCCCAGTGCGTGAATGTTAGGGCCTAGATATCCTAGATTGATGTAGTTGAGAGCGGAGCCAGACTCGTCGGCAAGGAGGAAGAGATTACGGGGTGATGCAGAGCGGGATTGCTGAATGTTAACGGCGCGACTAAGATACAATGTTCGCTCCACACTTTCTACCTGATTCTGATGAGGCACTGCTCCTTGATTACCTTCGGAATCCGAGCTTGGCGGTGTATCTGGTGATGTCTCGATTCTCAATGCAGCTTTCGCCGCGCCGATTGAATCATACTTCATAAAGAACGCTGCTGGAAGTGACACGTTCTTTTCTTTCTTCAGTGTTGCGATGATGGAAATGGCCATCAGTGAATCAACCCCCAGA